>JAOVVB010103268.1:0-12995 GCA_028570985.1 Heterobranchus longifilis | reverse complement strand
TGTGTGTGTGTGTGTGTGTGTGTGTGCGTGTGCGTGTGTGTGGGGGTGTGTGTGTGTGTGTGTGTGTGTGTGTGTGTGTGTGTGAGAGGCTCTCAGCTCACTCAGATAATTGGAGGCTTGTTATCTTAATCTGCACTCAACAGCTGGTGGGTGAACTGATTAAATACATTGAGAACATACAGATACAGAATGTATGTTGAAGTCGCACTGTGTGTGTGTGTGTGTGTGTG
Organism: Heterobranchus longifilis; assembly: GCA_028570985.1. Lineage (NCBI taxonomy): Eukaryota > Metazoa > Chordata > Actinopteri > Siluriformes > Clariidae > Heterobranchus > Heterobranchus longifilis. Next base: position 12,765 of record JAOVVB010103268.1, on the reverse strand, counting down.
TGTGCGCGGGGGTGTGTGTGTGTGTGTGTGTGTGTGTGTGTGCGTGTCCTATGTTATATTTAGAGACTAGTTTCAGATGAGCTATAGGGGAAGTGGGTGTTAGTAGTTTGTATTCACCGCAGAGTCCTTCAGAAGATGATCAACAGATTATTTTCATTTTTTTCATTTTCTAAAAACCTCCAAAACCTCATGACAATCCATTTAATGCTTCAGGGTTTTTCCTGCACAGAGAATTATGACAGGTGTCTTCATGGAAAACACTATTTTCTAACAAGCATCAAAGGCAGTTAAAAAGTAATGGGATTTTAGTTAAACAATCTTGTAAAATATGTTGCTTGTAAAAAGTGTTTGCTTGTATGGTAGACATGCATGAATGTGCACATGATCAGGATGGTACCACCTCCACCTCATTTTGAGCCAGGAAAAACCCTGTGGTTGTTGAGATATTTTAGTCTGGACCAAAGTGGTGGCTAGACATAGGTTACAAATTTTGAAATGTATTCTCTGCAGCCTTAAATATTATAGTTTAATCATTTCTTATATTTTTTTAATTCCCTACAAGGGCTCTGGTTTATAATCTCATCATAATATAACCAGCTGTAAAGCACTGACCTCACCATCTTCGACCACCTTGCCATCATCCTCCACATAGACCCCCCACCCCCTACCCCCAGTGAAAAGCAGAAACACACCATAACCTTCTGAAACCTCAAGTCCATCAATCCATCTTCTCTCTCCACTCACCTATATGCAAAAATATCCCTGATTTCTCCCTCCTCCAGAATGTCTCCCCTAACAAACTGGTCAACTTCTACAACTCCACCCTCTCCTCCTGCCTGGACCAGCTTGCACCTGTTCACACTAAGTCTGTTTCATTCACACACTCCGCCCCCTGGTTCACCACGAGCTGCACCAACTTAAAACCAAGGGACATCAGCTTGAACGCCTTGCTCAGAAAACTGGTCTCACTGTCCACTTACAGGCTTACAAAGATCATTAACAGCTTTACAAAAACACCCTCAACTCTACCCGCTCTGCATACTACTCAGGAGTAATCCAGTCTGGCTGTAGTAACCCATAGACACTACCATCAAACTCCTCAAACCCATGGACAACCTCTCTCACTCCTTCACCACTGACAAATGCAATTACTTCATAAACTTCTTTCAAAATAAAACTGACACCATCCACAACCAGCTGGCCTCCTCCACCCCAACTGGACTCGGACCTGACTCCCCACTGCAGACAGATCACATCTTCTCATCATTCACTCCCTCTGACCTATCCTCAGTGGTTGATGGTATGAAGCCCTCTACCAGTGCCTTGGATCCATTTCCCTCCACCCTTGTCAAAGCCTGTCTCCCCATCCTCTGCCCACTCATCACCAAAACCATAAACTCCTCCCTGTCTTCTGGTCACATCCCTCCACCTTAAAGCCTGCTGCAGTCACCCCTATACTCAAAAAAACCTGAACTTGACCCTGACTACCCCAATAACTACTGGCCAATTTCCAACCTTCCCTTCCTGTCAAAAATGCTGAAGAGTCGTTGCCACTCAACTCAAATCCCATCTCAACTCTAATAACCTTTCCAATCTGGTTTCCGCTCAAATCACAGTACAGACACTGCTCTGAATAAAGTCACCAAATACCTTCTGCTAGCTTCAGACTCTGGTTCCATCACCATCCTCATCCTTCTTGACCTCAGTGCTGCTTTTGACACCATCAACCATTCCACACTCATCACACACCTCAACTCCACCATTGGTATTACCGGCACTGCCCTCTCCTGGTCTCAATCCTACCTCTCCAACAGACAACAATTCATCTCAATCCAGAACTCCAAATCTGCCATTGTTCCCGTCACACACGGTGTCCCCCAAGGTTCAGTGCTTGGTCCCCTTCTCTTCATCCTCTACATGCTACCACTTGGACAGATCCTCCGCTGCCATGGCCTCCACTTTCACTGCTACGCTGACGATACTCAACTTTACCTCTCCTCCAAGACCATCACTGCCGTCACTCACTCCACCTTCACCACCTGCTTAACGGATATTAAAACTTGGATGCAATGCAACTTTCTAAAACTCAACTGCAATAAATCAAAGATCATAATCATCGGCACAGACTCCTTTACCCGCCCCACCCAGGACTTGACCACTCTACATTGATGGCACCATCATCACCCCCTCCACCCAAATCCGCAACCTCGATGTGATCCTTGACCCCACCCTCTCATTCCTGCCCCATGTCAACTACATCAACAAAACAGCCTTCTTCCACCTCTGCAACATTGCCCTCTTCTGACCCTCAGTGTCACCTACTGCTGCAAAAACACTCACTCATTCATGCATTTGTAACCTCCAGCATCCTTTAACAAAGTCCTCAATAAACTTCAGTATGTACAGAACTCCACTGCCCGCCTACTCACCAGTACCCGTTCACGTGACCATATCACTCCAGTCCTCCACGACCTCCACTGGCTCCTGGTTAAACACAGGATAAACTTCAAAACACCTACAAAGCACTCCATAACCTGGCCCCGCCCTACCTCTCTGACCTCCTCCACCATCACTCCCCCTCCCGACGCCTCCGGTCTGCTGACGCCATTCTCCTACAAATCCCCAGAACCAAGCGGCGAACCTGGGGTGACAGGGCCTTCTCAGTTGCCGCCCCCTCTCTGGAACTCACTCCCACAACACATCAGAAATTACCCCACACTGCCATCCTCCAAAAAAGCCCTCAAAACCCATCTCTTCAGACTTGCCTTCCCCTTATTATTAATAGCAGCTTATTTATGACTATCACATTCTGAAGATCTGTTACTATAAACTAATCAGTGTCTTCTTGCAACAAATTTGACGTGTGTTGGGACTTGAAATTCTTTTAAAAATGATTTAAACTTATCTGCTCATTTAAAAAATAACCATTTGTTGGTGAAAATTATATTTAATTTTAGGATAAATCACCAGGGACAGGATGAATCCCACCACACTGCACCAATCCACCTGTTGGTCTCTCGACTGCAAACCTTACAGAATCAAACTTGTGTGCATGTATTTACCGGATGTCGTCCTCATTTGTGAACATGATGACAGCGCGGGCGTTGGGCGTCTCCAGCAGACGCAGGACGATCTTGTCAAACTCGCCGGGTCTCGGCTCCCGAGGAACCTTCAGAGACTGAGCGATGCAAACCCCACCTGAGAGAGAGAGAGACTTAAGAATTAGCCTCAAGGATATTTGGTAACACTTTATAATATAGCCCTTTACTTACAGTGTAATTACCCGACACTTACCGTGTAAGTCTAATATCGTTATATGAATCAGTATAAATACTTACCGGTTCCTACTGGTACTTAAATTTAGGTGGAACAAGGGAGTAACAATTCTTTTAAAGGAAAGGAGACATGACTTATGCTGTAACCAGCCTGCTGTAAAATACAAGGGGGGATACTCAATAAGTACCCAGTACTTACTAAAATACTTCCAGTATAAGCCATTTCGCCTTTCCTCTAAAATAGTAAGTACCCAGTACAAATACTTCCAGTATATGTCATGTCTCCCTTCCTTTAAAATACCCAGTAAGTACCCAGTAGTATTTACTAAAACACATACACGTCATTTCTCCTTTCTTCTAAAAGTCAATTGTTACTCCTTTGTTCCACTGTAGCTAAACTATATTTAAGTACCAGCAGGAAACGGTAAGTATTTATATGTACTGATTCATACAACAATATTACACCATAAGTTAAGAGGACTTACACGGTAAGTGCCGGGTAATTACACTGTAAGTCGTGGGCTGTATTATAAAGTTTTACCGGATATTTTAGTCTGTTAAAATGGTCATTGTGTCAGATTAGTCAATCACAGAGTCATACATTCATGTTGGACAGCAACCAATCAGAGCTGGCCATCTTTCACAACTAGCGAGATGTAAAAAGGTGATCTGTGAGGTATCAGCAGTGGTACAAGAAGTACTGAGATCCTTCACTTACACTTACACTTACATACAACGATGTACAAATACTTTATTACAACTACAAGTTCTGCATTCAAAATCCTACTTATTGTAAGTAAAAATCCAAAAGTATTATCAGCCAAATGTACCTAAAGTACTCATTATTGAAAATTGTCCCCTGTGACTGATAGTAGTATATATGACATTATAACACTGGTGGAAGAAGTACTCATCTACAGTGTAAAAAATATAATATATGAAAGTAGGGGAATCATCAAAGTGATGAGGACTCATCCTCTGGGGACCATGAATGTCTGTCCTGTTAAGATAAGATACTTCAGTCTGGATCAAAATGCAATCCAGACTTATCTAAGAAGCTAAAATAACAACAACAAAAAAAACCCATTAAAAAACAGAAGTTTCCATTCTGAGTGAACTTTCCTTCAGATTTCTGCTGACGCTAATGTGTCATGTGTCGCTCTGCTGGTTTTATCAGCAGTGTGAACATCTGGCAGCGAACGTGTTAAACATCTGATTCTATCTGCTAATCTGTTAATGAGCACGCTTCATCTTCACTCCTGTTTATCTCTTTTATTTTCCCCTTGTGTCTCTGCTCCAATGTTTTAATTATCTTCACTGTTTGTCTTGTTCTCAAGATCTTCACGCCGCTGCTCTGATGTGACACCACAGAGATTATTAAACCTACAGTCGCTGGAACAAAGGTCAGGGGGTTTATTAAAGCTGCCAGACACTAAATACTGTCAAATCATCACCAACATCTCACTAATGATCCAGGGGGAGGAGATTCTGTGCAGCAAATGTCGAATAAAAAATGGACTTTGGTTTGAGCTGACTCTCGTTCCATCTGATCTGCTTTATTCTGTCTTGTCAGGCTTAAAGACAGCAGGCGAGGAAGATGAGGAGAAGCAGCAAGAGGAAGAAGAAGAAGAAGGCCATTATAGTGATGGAAAAATGTGGTAGAGGAGGGAGACTACAGTTTATTATCTGGCTCTATAGCGATCACATCTTTGGATAGAAAAAAAAATAATCCTGATTTGAGAACAGGGATTGTTGACAAGATATTATCTGGGCAGCCATTGGAGAAGACTGATTATTAATATTAAAAGGTTTAAAAGATGATTTTTCAGCTCTTCAGAACGAGACTTTCACGTGATGACAACGATCTCATGGCATTCCTGTTTATTACAGTTTTATTCATGTCTTTTATTCATGTTATTCTGCTTCCTGTCCTGTGCTGCTGCAATCAGCTGGTTTCCCTTCAAGGTTCAGTTGATGTTTTCTCTTCATCACATCATTAAACTTTCTGCTTCGTCTCCGCAGCTATAAACACATTTGAAGTTTGTGATATTGTTCCTGCAGCGTTGCCCCCGGGACAGATAAACGAGAGCGGTGGTGGAGTTTTGAAGATGAACTTTGTGCCTCTGTCATGAAGTAAAGTACAGTACAGTAGAGGCAGCAGAAGAGCCAAACCTCAGACTGGAAGCTGTTCCAACTTAATTGGCTCTGGAGAGGATTTATTTGTATTTTTTTTTTAAAGACGGTGCGACTCGCTGGCCACAGAAAATCTCGAGGGGAAAAGAAACAAGCTGAAAATAATCACGTCTGTTTGGTCTGACCTGGATTGTTTAAACAGCAGAGCCATCTGAGAGGTTTTATAAGGAGGTATAGGACAGGAGCTACAGAGTTTAAAGATTACTGCAGCAAAGAGATAAAAAAGTAAAACTATTTCTAAGCCAGACTGAAGACACAAGTCTGACTTTACATAACCAAGCAGGTAGTTAAATCATGTGTTAATGTTGCTACTTGCATACCAAATATGTAACTTCAATTCAACATATATGGAATTAACTTTCCAATAATTATAAGATGAGATAAGACAGTTGCAGTAGGAAATATCTAGAGTGTAAATAAAACAAAATATATATAAAAAATAAAGGTGAAAACCAAATATAAACAATGCCACAAATGTAAACAGGTTAACGCTAGTGATCATAAATAAATAAATGATAAATGAACATCTACTTAGGTTTTCTTTTCTTTCAGAATATTTCTTCATAAGAAAATGTTCCTATAAATGATATACTGTAGTTCTTTCCAGAAACTTCAGACAAAATGATTAGGGTTTCCCCGGCCTATCTAACTCAAAGGTGGTAGGTGGGGGTAGGTAACCATATTTTATAGTGCAAAATCTCAAATTAATTTATCATGTTAAATGCCACAATTGTATGAAATTGGCCCAAGGTGTCAAACTCATCTTAGCGTATAATCATTGTTTTGTCTTGGCAGCTCCTCTTATGGACTGTCCCTCAGATAAAACAGCCTGACATGCTCTAGCAAACACAGCTGGACTGGTGACACCTCTGCTGGTCTTCCTCACCCTGTTACCATACATTTTTAATAATAGGGGGGCGAAAATAACAGTTTATTTTGTCCCTCCCCCGTCTCCGTCAACTTTACCCGGGCTCGCACCAAAGATAAGCATGATAAATTCAACCTGCACTGCTACTTAGCCTACCGATCTAACAGATGATATGCATTTACATTCTTCAACGAATAAACATTACCTTAAAAACCGAAAAACACTGGTTTGTATTTTTTACTAATCAAGTGAAAAGTAGGTTTTTCTGCTGTAAATCTCGCAAAACAGATCCGATTAGTCTGATTTTCGGCAGCGGACTCAATTGCAGGTATATCTTGTGTTGACTTTTTGGTAAGTTCCTGACTTCCGTGTTTTAAGAGGAAATGTCCGTGTTTCAACCGTCCCCCTATTGCGCAATTCTGTTTTTGTTCTTTTTCATATTTAACAGTCAGAACAGGAAGCACAGAGCAAGTGGCTTCTTCTGAAAACACAATCGCTCACATTGTGATAATTTTATAAAGCAGCCACTCTAAAGGTGCGTGCACAAACTGTGTAGGGTTAGGTGTGCATGCCACGTTTTTCAGCCTTTGCCACCTTTGTCTCAAAGAAATCCAGGGAACTCACGAAGCTGTAGAAAAAAAGTGTTGAAGCCGCCGTTTTGCTGTAAAAATACTGTATATTATTAAAGAAAAGTCATGTAGTTAAGTCTGTCCAAGAACGAGGAGCTGTGTGAGTTCAGATCTGTTCAGGCTGACCTCAGAGGCTCCGGGGAAAAAGGTTGGAGATAAAAACATTTAATACTCTGCTGCCATTATCATCATCACACCATCACGGCGAGCCGAGAGGCCGTCTACAGTCTCTCTCCCACATGACATGGCTTCATTCAGACGCTTTCAGAGTGAAATTGATTCTGAACTCATTCCTACATTACACAGGTCCACCAGGCCATCAGATTGGAGCCGCAGCATCTCTCTCACCCTTTTTAAAAGAGGGTTTGGGATTATATATTTGAAGGTTTGAAGGTCAAGCTGCTGAGAGCGTGATGGCAGCAATACCATCTCACATTTTACTGAGGTCTTTTTTACTCTTGATTCAAAATAATCCCACCACCAAGAAATCAAAATCATGATAGCCATACCTCTAAATAATGCTATAAAAAAGCACATTAAAATGCTAACATTGATTGATTGATTGATTACAATGGTTCTCAAAACTGGTGGTAACATGTTGCTATCGCTCGATAGCACCAACGTTCCAAGAATCCTGAACGGTTCAAGAAACAGAGCTACTTTGGTGGAAAAGGGGTAAGAGTGATGATATGAACTAAATGCAAACATCAACATAATATGCTCAGAGTGACGATGCAAACATGCTGATCTCTGGCAAGTAGAATGTTTATCATGTTAACCATCTTAGTTTAACATGTTAGCATGCTAGCGTTTGCACAACGCACAAAGTACAGCTGAGGCACGCATGAACTAAAGTAGCCTATTGGACAAATTATTAAGTATTTAAATTAAGTATTCAGTGGTAGAAGAGGTACTCAGATATTTTACTAAAGTAAAAATAATAGCCTAACACCACAGTGTAGAAATACTCTGTTGCAAGTAAAAATCCTGCATTGTGTTGGCTGTTCTAAACCAATCACAATCGTCTTGGGCGGCGCTATAAGCCCTGGATGCAGATACGGTGCCTTTGCAAAATAGATAGCGGAGATCACGGGAGGGGGGGGAGAATGCCGTGGGAGAGACATGCCAGATGGCAGGCTTTAAACCCACACTGTACATCTGGTAAGCCAGACAAGAAAGGTAGTAGGTAGCAACTAAAGTTATCAAATACATGTAGTGGAGTAGAAGTAGCAGAAATGGAAATAGTCATGTAAGGTACCCCAAAATTGTAGGCTACTTAAGTAGGCTACAGTGTAAATGTATAACACTGGACCAAGCGGTGCACAAGTGGACAGATACTGTACTCAGTATCTGTATTCAGATATTGGCGAAAATAACTTCACCAATATCTATAAGTATCAGGTTTTGAGATATGTTTCACCGGCGTATCACCAGCAATGAAGGAACTTTAAGACCATTAGGACACAAATCATCTGGAAGCCATGAAAGTGGTAACCACACATTGCAACACTGTTCTGAACGGCATCTTATACAGTGAAAAAAAAGGGTTGTTTGGAATTCACAGCGCACTCTTAAGCCGCCGACATGAACCGCTCTATGCTGGCTTTGCCATTGTTTTCCTAAACGGAAGTTCAAATTATTTCAACTTTGACCTAGTTGCCACTGACCTTTCAAAGTGCTACCAATGACATAACAGGTGACAGCATCGGCAGCCTATGATTTACCTCTGATCGTGTGAAACAAGTTTTAGGCCATTAGATCAGTTGTAACAGAGCAGCCTGGATACAATTCTGACCGTAAGCTCCCGTTACAACAGTCCTCGCAGGGCCTGAATCTCCTAAACCTACTTCAGCTTTTTGTTTTTTGTCTTTCATAATTATCAGTTCAGGCAAAACACAGAAAGTGTGCAGGGCTAGCAAAAGAACAAATCACCAGACAGAACTGATATTGGACGATTCTTAGGTTCAATTATATTTTATAACCAAACTGTGCCTGATAATAAACACATTTATCTGTATGAATGTATGAGAGGCTCCTGAGGGAAACACTGCAGATAAATGTGGAAATAATAAAGATGGAAGCACGCAGCATGATTTTAATGAGGTTTAGCTTCAGTGGAGACTTTTCCAATATGGGAAAACCAACGTGGGAAATAATCAGTTAACGGACCCTGCATGAAATGTTGTCATGTGCAATTTACACTCCAACGTGCAGCACCGTCGCACGCGCACGCACGCATGCACGCATGCACGCATGCACACACACACACACACACACGCACACACACGCACAGATGTGAGAATGTGGGAATGTGTTCCCATTCCAAAGAGATAAGGAAATCCCTGCAGCTTCTAACATCCTGAGGATTTACTTTAAGCTCTGCAGGGAACATCTCTACTGTAAGCTGCTGCACTGAGCTGAAGGAGTCAATTCCTGAAGATAGACTGATTTTAATAAAGAAAATCATTACCTGAAGCTCATCATACAGAATCTCTTTTAAAATCCGAACAAAAAGATCATTTAAGTCAAATTGTTCGTCATTTGGACTGAAATGTACCTGCAGTCTGTTGAATAGCTTTGACATTATTAGATATTTTGTTGAAGATGGTGTCACCTCTTCTTCTGGTAGCTTTTGTGTTCTTTATGTTGGGACCTTCGGCTGCCTGCCACAGTGATGAATCTACGAGTCAGAGCAGTTCAACTGTCACCTCAATTTCACAAAAATCCCTGAGAGTCTGAAAAGACTGAAAACAAAAAAAACAGAGTGGACATTTTACTCTCCTGCAGCTGTATTTTAGCTTCAGAGAAAATAGGACTTTTTGGACATTTTCTTGTTTCATGCAGGTGGATGTTATCAAAGTGAAATGCATATAGTGATAGATAATCAGGGGTGGCAATTGATTTGATTGATTTTTAGTAAAATAAATAAATAAATAAATAATAAGAAGTATATAAAACTAAAGTAAGAATATAACAAAATGCAAGAGCATATGGAAACAAACAATTGCAAGGTGAAGTGACAGTGGTTAAAGAGAAAGTAAATAAATGTAGTGGAGTAGAAGTATAAAGTAGCCTGAAAAGTATGTGCTCAAGTAAAGTACCTCAAATTTGTACTGAAAGGAATATTTCACCCTCAAAATGACCATTTGTATATCAATTGCTCAATTAATTGCCTTTAATTCTTGAAGAAAACTTTTTTTTCTCCGCTACTTGTCTGAGAAGGTTGCGCAGGCGCACTGCTCGTCCGTGCATGAGACTCTTTAAGCAGAAGTGTTTTAAATAGTAAGATTTTAGTGAAATGCATGTGTTTGGGAAGTCCTGAGCATACAACTGGATAAACAAGACCAGAATTATACTGCACGAGTTGTGAGAGTTTGTAAACAGATGTTTTGATAGTTTTGCTGTTGTTGAACGTGGCCGCTGTTTACTTCAATACATCAAGACTTTTCTCCATTTTTCAGTTCTTTGTTCACCGTGGAGGCATTCGACAAAAACAACGTTTTCTTCACGAAACACTCGGCGAGTAATTGGTATACAAATGGTCATTTTGAGGGTGAAATATTCCTGTAGATAGGCTCACAGTATTTGAGTAAATGTACTTCGTGACATTCCACTACTGGAAACATGCAAACCTCATTATGTATCTGGATTTTTCTCTTTAAGTTCTTAGCAATACATCCAATGTGTAAATGTGAGCTAAAAAACTGTGATTTTCAAGCTGAAGCTTTTGTCTTTCAAGCTCTAATGCAACACAGATTTAATGATGTGGAATCAAATGAAGCATATCCGAGGGACATGGGACCAAAGAGAGGGAATAATGCAATTTCACTTTGCTTTTCAACTCAGCTGAGGAAAGTCTCACTGCGGGAGTGACTGAACTCAAAGGCGGACCAAATAGGCACTGCCGGAACATTCAAAGGCACGCCGTCTAATGGAATTATGGGTAATAACAAATATCATTAAAGCTAGCCTCTGGCAAAGCCTTTACACTGACCTTTCAATTAACAGTTCACCATGGCAGCGAGTGTTTATCAGTGTGTAGCCCCCCTCTCCTCCAAATAATAACTCGGAGTGACAGATACAAACGGACGTATGTGCCCGCTCGCTTCTTTCATTCCTCGCCTTTGAGCTGCTGAACACAGGGCCATGAAAGGTTTCCTGGGTAACACATGAGCAGCCTTGACTTGAAAGCCAAATGAAACAAGCAAAGCAGTGTGTAAACAAAGCTCTCAGTCCACCTTAAAGGCAAAAAACCCCTCCCCTAATCAAAGCATCGTCCTGGCTTCTTTGAGATTCTTCGTGAGTCTTCTCTCAGGAGACGGAATCTCCCCGTTTAACTTTCATTCATATAAAATCATCATTTATTTAAGCTGATCAGGGCTGTCTTTGGTCATCAAGTTCTGCCTTCTCAGACAAACCAATAGATTACAGATCTCAACAGAAATCTTTAAGCGTTATTTACAACTTTGGTTACTTTGGTTCTAGTTCGTTGGCTCGGTGCTCGCTCGAGCGGTATGTGTGACGCCACCTGAGAGGCTCGCTAGTGACTCACAGACAAATTCCAGATATCTACAGACTACATATCTGGAGCTGTCGGGGAGTCTCTGAGGAGCAACAGCCAATGAGAGTGCAAGACACGGGCTGAGGGGAAACGACTCGGGCTGAGGGGAAACCTGGGGCAGAGGTCGTCTGTAACAACAGGAACTTTACTGTTGCTTTTGCAACACGGACCAAAGTTGTTGTTGCACGGAGAGAAAACAAGCTGCAAATAGTAACGACGGTGGTGGAGGTGCCGTACAGGATGCTATTGCAGTAGTCGAGTCGTGAGGTGATGAAGGCGTGGATGAGTGTTTGATATATGATATATATATATCGTTGTCGTGATATGAAATTACTTATATTGGGATAGAGGATTTTGGCAATATCGCCCAGCACTAGCATTGACTTTGGTTCAGAAAACTGGGGATCAATTTTTTATTTGTTTTTTCCAATAATTGTTTGCCTTCAGTTCTGCTGTGGATGGCAGCCATGTGCAGTTATCCCAACCCTCTCCACCAGGTGATTTCACTGATTAGCACTCCTTCAACCAGAGAAGCAATCAATAAAATCAACTGGTGTAGTGTTGTGCTGGACCGAAAACATACACACTCCCTGCATTCTGCTGCACATGGCTGCAGAGGACTCTGGTGTTTGCATCAATTTATCAATTGTGGAAAACACATCCATCAGAAGAAAAAAAAAGTGATTCGATTTGAAAACATGACTGCAAACTTAATAGTGTGGCTGCGTTCAGCTATAGCATTGAGCAACGGGTGAAGGCTGATCAATATTGTCTCAATGTCTCACCTAATATCTCAGCTATATAGCTTGTCAAGGCATAATGTAGCAAAGATGACGTATGTTGTTGTTTCAAGGCTTAAAAATGCTTGATTGGCTTCAGAGCAGTACTGTACAATATGCCGGTGTTTTCTTTGAAACTGCTGCTGGTCAAAATAAGACACATGAAATTTCAGGGTTTGATACTGAGAAACTAAATTAGACATTAGCATTAAATCCTCAGATACCTCAGTCCCCTTAGGCAGAAGAAAAAGTCAGATACTCACAATAATTTAACTTCTGGGGTCAATGAAGTGTCTGCTTACTTTCATTATTAGGGATAGCGATATCTCCGCCATTATCCACTCCAATTACCTGCTGCCATGACTACTGCTCAACTTTCCTTCTCTTTTCTAATCTCCCTCCAATTCCTGTGATTAACCTCATTCCCAGTCATCCTAATATGCTCTCCTCTCTACCTGCC
>JAOVVB010103241.1:0-12996 GCA_028570985.1 Heterobranchus longifilis | reverse complement strand
CATATGTATGTATATATGTATATATATATATACATACATATATATGTATGTATATATATACATACATATATATATATATATATATATATATATAAAAACGCTATATCTTTTTTTTCCTTTTCTTTTTTCTCCACGAGTCATTTGTGGTTCAGCCAAATGCTTAATTTGGTTATTGTTACAGCTCTGTTTAGTTTATTGTTTGCAGTTGGGTATGCGAGTGTTGGTGAGACATGGAGGGACAATGATGTGTTTCCACCCGGTGGACTTGTGTTGTAATATACAATATAAGTGGAAAAGGCTAATTACATGTTAAATGCATTAAAAAAGAGAAGTGGTGGATGGGTCAAAAAATAAAGGATTTTTTGCTCCATGACAACAAAAGTGTTGTGCCTCATGTCAGTCTACAGTAACCTACTGACGATCACTGGTCTCTACCTCCATGACCGACACACTGACAACAGACTGCAGCAGCCTGAGGCCACAACATGGCACTGTGTGTGTGTCTGTGTGTGTGTGTGCCCCACATATTATCACCAGGCTCTGTTGTGCACACACACACACTCACGAGTGCTACCCGTGCAGAAAGTAGGTTTTTAGCACACTTCTGACGTCACATCATCGATTGGGTTTAGTTTGCTCCAAAGGTTGTATATTGAGAAGATGATTCACTCTGTCGGTGAAATCCAGACCTGAATATGGGTTGAAAAGGTGGGTGTTAAAGGAACAGCTGACCCAAATACAAATACTTTGTTTTTATACAACAGAGGTTAGGTTATATCACCCTGAGGGTTAAGAGGACCTTTTTGCTAAAATACTACCAATGAAACTACCTGCTGTCAACTCATGTCCACACTACTGCACATCATATATATATATATATATATATATATATATATTAGGGATGCACGATATTGGATTTTTTGCCGATATCCGATATGCCGATATTTTACTTACCTTCTTATCCGTGTGGAAATAACCATGTTTGTAGCGTGCGTCGAGCACGGTCGCGATGGAATAAAGAGCTCGGCTCTGCACGCCATCAAAGCGAGCACGGACAGCTTCCGGTCGGTACTTTTAGCAGTTTGCACACCGCTGTCTGACTCACTTCTCCTGCTCAGCAGCCGGGTCAGTGCCACCACCGCCGGGACCACGTCTGCAGTCGAGGCCTGTGCAGAACTGATCTCTCTGGTCAGCTGCTCGAAGGGGGCGAGCAGGGTGATCACATTTTCAACAATTCCCCACTGATTTGCTGTCAATGTCACAGGGAGATCAAAATCAACAACATACGCAGCCAAAGCCCTCTTCTGCTCCACCAGACTGCATCATGGAAACTGTTGAATTCCAGCTGGTGGAGACGTCTTGTTGTCGCCTTTTAATGGGCATCCGGAGCTCATTCTGTACATCTTCAAGTCCACTGCAAGCAGGACAGCGTACCTTCGTTCAGCGCGAGCTGCGAGCTGCGAGTTGATGTGCATGTTACGTGCGTCGTCCCTCACCATTACGTGGACTTTCTCCTTTGGGATTTTCCACTTTCTGAGAATGCCTTCAAAAGCAGTTCTGCAGTGCGAGACCGTCGGCACTTTTGTGAATGAAGGACAGCCTTTTTAAGTTCAAAGTTTCTGTCCATTGTGCCGTGAGGCTCAGCATGCTAACAGGACTAACACTTGACGTCCAAACGTCTGTTGTAAAACTCACCGAGTGACATCGGCAGTGAGCTTCTGAATGTGGTTGGAAATGACGGCTTGTAAGTCCGGTAGGGCCACATCAGAAAAGGACCTCAGACTGGGGACCGCGTAGCGAGGCTCAACGTAGTCCAAGAATCTGCAGAAACTGACGTCCTGGACAAATGAAAAGGGCTGGTTGTCCAGAGCCAGACGTCCCATCAGTCTCTGGGTGATGCCTTTTGCCCTCGGATGGTGGCGGCTGTATTTTCTGTCCTTCTCCGAGGACTGGAGGAGAGACTGCTGCTGCCGGTTACCTGTTGATTCTCTCTTTCTTTCTTAGCAGCCGCAAACTGGTCGTAACGTTGAGGATGACGGTTCTTGGTCCTGGCTCCCCCTCGCATCACCGATGCTGAGCAGTCATTGCAAATAGCGGCTTTGCTATTTAAAAAAGCTCCACTCCGCTGACAGTTTGCTTTCTCCCTCGCTGGTGCTGCAGGTAGACGCACGTGACATCATTACGTCACGCTGCGCGCGTCTTCCTCGCGGCGGGGACATGGCGTCGAAAGCGAGCGTTTAATCAAGGAAGCTGCAGCCGAACAGATGCCCCGACCGACCAGAGGAGGCGCTAGTGCAGCGACCAGGACACATGCCCCCATCCGGCTTCCCACCCGCAGACACGGACAGCTGTTCCTGTGTGGACACCGGAGGAAACACGGAAACAACCTTATTAAGTTTGACTAAGTTCACAAATGTTAAATGTAGGTTAGCCTAAAGTCCGCAGCTGCACACGTGGTAACCAGCTTTCTAAAATAAAAACCAGGGACATTTACACTTTGGTGGTCAATATATTAAAATAGCCAGTGTTATTATCTATAAAACAAAAACAGGGGACTGTTTCATGTATTTTGACCATGGACTGTAATGAACTATGGTGCAGGCCAACTGATAAAACTGGCTACTACTTACTTAATAACTTTGTAAACGTATATATCGTATATTTCAGCTTTCATTAATACTGTCTACAAATAAAAAACGAGACATTTCCGGGAACAGACCACCAAAAACAGGGACTGTCGGAAAAAAAAAAGATGCCTGGTCTTAAAAAGCTGCCTATTGGAAATAAAATTAATCAAATTAGGATTTGACACCCATCAACTGTGCTCGAGACACATTTCAGTGGAAAAAAGGCCTCATTCACCTCCAGATAAATGGAGGACAACGGAATGAGGTCTTTCTTTCCAAATGTCCCAGCAGGCCTACGTCTGGATAAACTCGACCACACCACTTAGAAAAGCAGGTGCAGTTACAGGAGGTGCAGTTACAGGAGGTGCAGTTACAGCAGGTGCAGTTACAGGAGGAGCAGTTACAGCAGGTGCAGTTACAGGAGGAGCAGTTACAGCAGGTGCAGTTACAGGAGGAGCAGTTACAGGAGGTGCAGTTACAGCAGGTGCAGTTACAGGTGGTGCAGTTACAGGAGGTGCAGATACAGGTGGTGCAGTTACAGGTGGTGCAGTTACAGGAGGTGCAGTTACAGCAGGTGCAGTTACAGGAGGTGCAGTTACAGCAGGTGCAGTTACAGGAGGTGCAGTTACAGGAGGTGCAGTTACAGGAGGTGCAGTTACAGCAGGTGCAGTTACAGCAGGTGCAGTTACAGCAGGTGCAGTTACAGGAGGTGCAGTTACAGGAGGAGCTCAATGACCTGCTGTGATTCACAAATCAGCCAAATCATTAGTTGTTTGTAGTAGGCCTACAGTATACTGGTACCTTCAAAATAAAAGTCCTCCGGAAACAACAGTACTGCACATGCTGTTTAAAATGACCAGTGGATTGATTGATTGATTGATTGATTGATTGATTGATTGATTGATTGATCATGACTATAAATGCTGTTTAAAATGCCCAGTTGAATAATTGATTGATTGATTGATCACGACTATAAATGCTGTTTAAAATGCCCAGTTGAATAATTGATTGATTGATTGATTGATTGATTGATTGATTGATTGATTGATTGATCACGACTATAAATGCTGTTTAAAATGCCCAGTGGAATAATTGATTGATTGATTGATCACGACTATGAATGCCGTTTAAAATGCCCAGTGGAATAATTGAATGAACAGTCCTGACAAACAGTCGAATGGTTTTATTGTGAAAAGCAGACAGGAAGTGTAATAGGTTACTGTGTGTGCGTTGATCACCTGCTGCAGCAGACAGAGCAGAGCTGCTGGATACTGAACACACAACATACATGTTGAGGATGCATGTGCATGTCAGCACACAGGACCAAGTCTTCTGGAGGACACAGTGTCACTCCCGCGCGGGCACTTTTGTTTGAAGCCCAAAAAACCGCATTTTCGGTGCGACACGGACAGATTCCATTAACGGACACCGCAGCGCCGCTCCGGTGATGGAGGTCCGCCGTTAACGGCTCGGGGAAACCGGACTGTCGGAATTTCGCCAAAATTACGACGGGAATCAAGTACAGCTCCCTGTCTCCCGGCAACGGGACAGACAACCGGCCGCTCGTGATGTCTCGTGCCAAGGAGCGGCTGAAAGGCGGGAATGAGACCAAGGAGAGCGTCACTCTGCTGCCGTGCTTTTATTTTGTAGAGGTGAAATATCTATCTATCTATCTATCTATCTATCTATCTATCTATCTATCTATCTATCTATCTATCTATCTATCTATCTATCTATTGATCTGTCTATCTATCTATCTATCTATAGAATAAAACTTAACATCAATACAACAGAATTTGTGAATAAAATAATGTGAATAATCTCAAAACAATTATTAATCAAATGTCTGGCTGAATAGGTAGGCTATATTTTAAGTTTATGTGAAATGGGGATGGATGTCAGTGTGCATTTTGAGGCTATTGGTTTTATGATTTTTTTTCCCTTCCCCATATGGGTAAATTCTAGTCTATTCAATATATTTGGTCATGAGCCAGACACCGACAATCAGTCGTCACTGGGTAAACTGACCCCCTCAATCCTTCAAGTGGATGGCTTTCCCTTCTCTCAGCCATCACAGTCACTTGCAACGCGCCCGCAAAGGAGGAAAATGTCGAGATGCCTGCGCCAACATTACAATATCCCAACCCCTAATAAATAATGCAAGGAAACATTAATTGAATTCAGAAGTTCCGGGACATACAGGAAGCATCAGGAATCAAATGGGTTCCAGTAGCAACAGCTCAGAAAAGGCAACAGATGAGGATGGAGACGTGTATTCGGAACGTTTTGCGCTCCTTAGAGCTGGAATTTTGGGTTTGGTTTTTGTGCTTGCAACATGTGGCAATCTTTTCTTCTTGGACACACTTTGGAAGAAGCGAAAAAGAAACACAAGGACGCAGCTGTTCTTGTTGCACCTGTGCTTGGCGGATCTGGTGGTAGCTTTTTTCCAAGTCCTGCCACAGTTTCTCATGGAAATTACGCACAGGTTCCGAGGCACGGACTTCCTGTGCCGGTCCGTCAAATACTTGCAGGTGGTCGGGATGTTTGCCTCCACGTACATGATAGTGGCTATGACCATAGACCGGTACCATGCGGTTTGTAAGCCCATGGTTTCCTTTTTGAAGGGCTCGTTTAGGAGATACCTCTCCATCGGCGCAGCGTGGCTCGTCTCTCTCGCCTTCAGCTCTCCTCAGATCTCCATCTTCTCGCTCCAGGAGGTGGAGGAGAACCAGTACGACTGCTGGGCCACTTTTATTGAACCGTGGGGGAGCAGGATCTACATCACCTGGATCACTCTGTCAGTGTTCGCCCTGCCTGCAGTCATTGTGCTCTATTGCCAAATGAGAATATGCACAACGATCTACTTTAACATGAAGAGAAAGGCGCTGCAGGCAGGGCGCGCGGGCACGAAGGGGGTGTCCAACGCGATGCTGAAGACTGTGAAAATGACCTTTGTTATTATAATGACATACACAGTGTGTTGGAGTCCATTCTTTGTTGTCCAGTTGTGGTCTGCATGGAGCCCCAGCAGTGCGCCTACTCAAGGTTTGTCCAAATGAGGTCTGTAGGGGGTCCCCATCCTAGAGGACGAGGACTGTCCTCCATTAAAGAAAGTCTTAGTCGACAAACACTCATAGGACGAGACTAATCGATTAGTTGATTTCATCGACAGATCTGTAAAACTGAGTTTCTCCACAATAATCCCTGTAAAAGCACTTTCAATCTTGTGTTTACAGGTGTGCTCATAAATATCGTGGAAATAAGTCATTCAGCAAGAAAAAGCATAAAAAAGGACCAATAGTCGACTAATTGACTAAGAGGGGAAAGCCTATAGGACCTGTAACATTATATTTATATATGTCAGTGTGGTGTAGACCACATGTTTTAAAGTAATAATGAATATGATGAGCCAAAGGGGAAGATAAAGGTAGGACACTCCTCATCTGAGCTCCATGTTCCTATTCTTAGATTTAGATCTTTAATTACACCTCTCTTGTTATACACACATTTATTTTATCTAATGTATGTCCCTCTTGTTAGGCACACATTTCGTTGATCTTTGTCCATTTTAATTTAACTATTTATCTCTCTTCCTTTCTCTGTTTTAATTAACTTATTTTAGATACTGTTCCAACCTCAAAATACAATCCTGTCTTTTATACCATCTTCCTTCATAATTCTTTCATATAATTGTAAATGAGCACTGGCACAACAATATAATGTATGTAATCTTATTTGGCTCAATAAAAAAAAGAAACAATAATGAAAAAGATATTCAAATGCTACAGTCACCAACTGTACACATTTCTCTGTCTCTTTCTCTCACAGGTCCAGTGTTTGCCATCATCATGCTGCTGGCCAGCCTCAACAGCTGCACCAACCCCTGGATATATCTCTACTACAGCTAAAAAATGTTGTTTTTAAAAAAAAAACAATACATGAACTACTGGTAGTTACAGCTGCTTCATAGCAAATATTATGTAACTTGAGATCACTGGTGGACTCAGAGGGGGGCAGGAGTGCGACCGCCCCCATTGGTGACCCCATGCTTGAAAAAAAAACACAACAAAAGTGCCCTGTTGGATGCCCCTATGGTCGATAAAAACGTGATAAAGTAGCCTCTGCCGTGCTCTTGAAAGGAAAAAAACGTGATGAAGTGGCCACTATGGGAGGTCTTAAAATGAAGAAAACGTGATGCAGTGCAATATAGGCTGCACTACAAATGCTCTGCATGCTGGCACCCGCTTCAAATGTTTGCACACGATTTAATGCACTAATAACATGCTTATCATCCTGATACATATGGGTCAGTAGAGGCCGGCTCCCCACTATAGAAGGTCCTCTTATCAGCATATTGAATGGGGCTGATACCAGCCCATTCAATGCAGGCTGATAACAAGTTCGGTAGATTTCAGTTTCACTTTAA
Organism: Heterobranchus longifilis; assembly: GCA_028570985.1. Taxonomy (NCBI): domain Eukaryota; kingdom Metazoa; phylum Chordata; class Actinopteri; order Siluriformes; family Clariidae; genus Heterobranchus; species Heterobranchus longifilis. Next base: position 5,943 of record JAOVVB010103241.1, on the reverse strand, counting down.
GTAAACAAAAAAACATCGACATTTCACTGACTTTCGTCAGGTTTAGGCACCAAAAACACGTCGGTATACATTTAGAAAAAAACCTATACATTTCACTGACTTCCTATAGGTTTATGCATCAAAAACAGTCAGTAGGGTTAGAAAAAAACATCAAGGTTCCATCCGCTGTTGCTGCGTCACAATTACCATCAGTGCAGTAGGCTGTCAGCCCATTCAATACGCTAATAACCGCCTTCTAGCAGGGTCATCATGCCCCTACTGACCCATATGTATCAGGCACTCTCAGCACAATCAATCGCATGACATCACAATCACCTGACGCTGGTGCCCCAGCGCATGCAGCTGGTGCCCTTTTTAATTTTTTCCAACCCTGCCACTCAGACAGTCTGAGTCCGTCACTGCTTAAAATACAATCCAGGGCCTGACTAACTCCAGAGATTAACTCCGTCCTAGATCTTGTGTTTAAATATGTTGTGTGTGAATCTAACCGCATTAGTGTCCGCATTGCTGTACATGAGTATTAGCTTAAATTTCTGATGGCATCTTACAGTATTTTGTGAGTAAATGTTTCAGTGTTGTGACAAATAAAACATGCATGAAAGAAAAACACATATTTTATATGTTTTATGAGAATAGTTTGCAGCTGTGAAACAAGCTAAGACATATGGTGCTTAATGCATATTCAAATATGACAGCATCTTTTTTCCCAGGCAAAGCAACACTGGGTGCACAGAGATTTTCAAAATAAAGCTGCATTTTACTTAGAGAGAAACATAATGCCAGACTATACATCATCCACAGACATATTTGACTTATTTTTAATGTCCTATAAATATTCCTGATGTGATTAAAATGTAAACTGCACACATGAGCTATTTGCACTTCTTCCTTCTGTATTACTTTGCCTTTTTATCTGATGGTCACAAGTAAACATTGACATACTGTTCCTGATAATAGAGCTGCAAAGATTAAACGATTACTTGTCAACTATGAAATTAATTGCCAACTATTTTGAAAATCTATTACATGTTATTTTAAGGGAAAAAAAGTCAAATTTTTCTTAAATAGGAATATTTTCTGGCGTCTTTACTCCTCTCTGACCATAAACTGAATATCTTTGAGTTGTGGACAAAACAAGACATTTGAGGCCGTCATTTTGGGCTTTGAGAAGCACTGGTTGACATTTTTCACCATTTTCTGACATTTTATAGACCAAACAACTCATCGATTAATTGAGAAAATAATCGACAGATTAATCGACAATGAAAATAATCGTGAGTTGCAGCCCTACAATATAATAAATGAAAATGTATTATTTGCAATGACATCTAGGGCTGAATAATTTTGAAAAAAATATCTACTTAAGATTATTTTGACTGATATTTCAATTGCAATATGATTCACAATATTGGAAGGAATGATCATTTTTGCATCATTATTCTCATTTTCATTGGAAAATATGTGATTTTTTTGTGAGGATCTGTACCAAGCAACCACACATATTTTGTCTTTAACAAATATTGGGCCTCCTGCGATTTGGATATTGCACTAGTCCATATTGTGATTTCGATGACATTTGGATTAATTGTTCAGCTCTACTGACGTCATGCTCTTCAATATGCCTGCAGTACACAGGGGAACCTCAATTAGCTTCCACAGCTGTGAATGGATTTGTAACTTTGATATTGTGTTAAGATTATCACTCCACCGTATGTTGAGATGCACTTTTCTCTCGGATTCGGTAATTGCAAAGAGACCACGCGTCATCACAGTGCATTAGGTGACTAATGTGCTGTGATGACGTGTTGTTTTCCCGCCGAGATGCGGAGCAACAGGATTACAACAATTTCATTTCATTACCAACTACGAGATTCCATTCTCTAAATCCTTGCTTGGCCCCGGTGTCATTCTTTGCCAAGGAAAATGTGTCATCATGTGACCTGTTCATATGTGCAATCAATTATATTGTAATTATTGTAATTTCCCATCTCTCCATCACATTAAAGATTATTGCATGTGTCCTCACAAGTGGAAACTCCATCATGAACGTATACTTCCTTTTTAGCCTAAATGATTCATTATTAAAGTCTTGATGTAATGCAGGGACATATTTCTGTGCTCAATTAAAAGCATAGCAGGTGTTTTTTTCCTCTTTTGTCACAACCACAGACAGTTCATTTCTATTTTCATTGCAGATGTAGGTTAAAAATTCAATCCACCCTACACTGTTCCACAGATTCTGTAACCAGGCCTGCTTACAGTGCAGAGACAGCCTATGGCATATTTCATTCTGGAAAACTGCTTCAAATAGGATTAGGTATCTCAGTTGGCCCAAGGGTGGGAAAGTGGGAGATAAGTCCTGCAGCTGCTTCATGTTTGTGTCATTGTGGGGGTTTAAAACAATCAGCGGGGACATAGAGGACACAAAAACAGCCCCCTCACAAACACATTCACAATACACTTTATTCCACTTCAAAGTATCCATCACTGATTTTTCTGTAAAGCAGAATATTTGGGACTCGCAGGAGATTGCACAGAATAACAGCGTGGTACTGGCGATCAAGCACAGCACAGAAATCAAATGAGCCTCTGCTAACATGGACATGATTGCAAGTGACTCAAGGACACTGAAGTCAGAGTCATTACGAATGGCGTTGTTTGAACGTCGTCGAAAGAATTGATTTGATGTGTTTTAACCCTCATCCTACCGACTGGGGCACCCGCAGACCCCAGAGGTATACTTTTTGTCATATCTCACAGGTGCTTTATTCTATCATTCCAATTTGTAATGACTTTGTCAATCAATGTGTTTCTAATGACTGCATATCATTGTTTTCTGTTTCTGTTTTAATTAGTGCTTTTAAAAAATACCAATTGGGGTCCCCCCAGTCAAATGTACTTCTGCCAAGAGAATATATAAAATGTTTGCCACAGGTCCTAATTTAAAGAATCAAACACTACATATTTCTTCATGTGTGCAAATGAACTGTAACTTTCCAAAAATATTAATAACTTGTTTTGTTTTTTTTCTGCAGAGGACATTCATGTGCTGTTTATTTTCATTTTGCAAAACATGCAAATTAACTGTAACTTTCCAATAATATTAATAATCTGTTGTTTTTTCTTACTTATCTAATAATGTTTTGAGAAGAAATAGGTTATCATTTTGCTATGATGGTTGCTTCTTACAGTCGGTAGATCCATGTATGTTAAATATGTTGGTAGAATGATGGTTAGCAGTAGCTGCTCCTGTCAAATCAATAGCAGAGCGTACCAATTGTGTATCAAAATATTAAAAAGGTTTAAGATATGATTCATGGTGAGTCATTAATAAATTATGTATTGATCACAACTGAGATCCAATCATGTAAAAACTGTAAACACGTAACAGATATGTATCAGTAATGCATAGCAACAAGCTGCTGAAAATCAATGCTTCAGTGAAGCTTTGAAATGCTCGGCGGTCACACAGTGCCACCGTGTGGACAAAACAGATAACAACATACAACAGGCCTTTTTCACAGCAGACATTTTGACTTGTCAGAGCAGGAAAAGCGCAGGTGTGACATTAATGATGACTGTTCTATTCAAGGGCCTCAATAAGCCATAGACAGTGTGACAGCAGCTAAATGGAATTCAGCCCTCATTCATTTGATTTTTTTTTTTTTTTTTTTTTACACCTGTGCTTTTCCTACTGTGACATGTGAAAATGTACTCTGTGAAAAAGGCCTATTGTAATATGGATATGAAAGCAATGCTGCAGAACAGGGAGTACCAATAGAGTTTTAGAAGACACAGTTTGTGCTTTATGTATGGGAGCATGTGCAACATATCAGCTAGGGCTGAACAATACATCTAAATGTTATTGAATTTGCAATATGCGAGGCGCAATATTTGTTAAAGGTGAAATGTGTGTCAAAATACCACTTTGAATTAAATATTGTCATGCTGCAGAAATGACCTACATGTCATATTCTACAGACTTAAGAAAACATCTTTGTTTGGTACAGATCCCTGTAAAAATCACAGTTTTTTTCTATGAAAATGAGAATGATGCAAGAATTATCATCCCCCCCCACAATTGCAATATTGGTCAAAATAATCGCAATTAGATATTTTTTCAAAATCGTTCAGCCCTAATATGAGCAAAAGGGAGTCAATGGTAACAATTAAAATCCAATTCTATTTGTAAGGTTGCCACTGTGCTCTGACCAGCTGGTGCGTTATCCTAAATGTATGTATCCATGTAAAGAAGATTCAATGCAACCCTCTCTTCTTCACAATTACAATCCAGGTACACTCACAATCTCATTTCAGAGTCCATAGCTTGCAAAATCAGAGCAACGTTGATGATATATAATCTTCTAAAATCTTCTGCTTCTCTTTGAAAACAGCACCATCTCTCTTAAGGAGGGCTACCTCAGTCTCCAGAGCACGGATTTTGGCCACGGTGCTCTCCTCCCTGCGATCCAGTTCCAAGATCTTTGCATGCAAACTCAAGATCTTACACCAAAGTTGATCTTTGTCCGTGTGCGGTCTGCAGTACGAGTGCTCGTAAACAGAGATGTGCTCTCCCTCGGCGGGTCCCCTCTCCTCCAAAAAGCACGCAGTGGCTTCGTCCTTGACCATTTCCACTGGGACGAAGCTAAAAGCCTGGCCCAGCGCTGCTTGGAGGGCAGCTGCGTCCAGATTTTCCTCTCCATCCGAGAAAGGGCCCAGCGACTCGCAGCACAACACGGTCACAATCGAGTCTGCCCGCTCTTCAGAACGGGGCTCATTGCACGGGGACAGTGCGACGCAGGGCGCTGTTGGCGTTCCAGTATCGCCTGGTACCTTACAAGCAGCAGTCCGTATCTCTGAGAGATTTGAATGGCAGGAGATTCCATTGTCGGACACCAGAGGTGGTTCAAATATCACCTCTGTGTGTTCGGCAACAACGCTGTCTGTTGGACTTGACTGGAGCTTTTTGCATGTTTTGCTCAGAATGAGCGGCCTCTTGCTGAGAGGAAAGTCAAATCCTGTGGAGTCAGTGTCTAAAGTCCTGGGTTTGGCCTTTGGGCTTCTTTTCATGGTGGTAACTTTTTTCTCTCCATCCTGAGATAAAAGAAAATTAGCCCAGTCAATCACAGGCGATACAAAATAATTATGCAATATCACGAGAGGGAGTGCTGTTGTACTGAGTATCATCACGGCTAGGCTTGGGCGGTATCACGGTGTTACAGTATACCAGAGAATTTAGAAATCCTGATGGTATGAGTTTCAATACCATCAAAAATACAGACGCTCCTCTTTATATTGCTGCTTTGTACCTGTTGTGGAAGTCCCAGATATGTCTGAATACCAAACAGCGTCATGTCTGGATTAAAAACATCACCCGGAGGAACACTTTCACTACTTTCTTCGGGAAGTAACGTTACAACTGGATGACTGCCAGTTCCAGCGCTACTTCAGGTACAGATTATGATTTTTAATTACAATAAACAGATCAAAAGTACGCCAAAATGACTACAGCATGATGCTGATTTGTAAAAAGTCTGAGTTCATTCTTTGTCACGTATGTCCGCAAGATGACAAGCAAACAACTTTTAAAATGTTTGTTTGCTGAATGGAGTTTGGAGGACACGACAGCGACTGCTAATACAGCAGTATGAACCCAAAATAAACAGATTTTGCCATAATATAATTGCAATAAACGGATTAAAAGTATACTGGAATATCTATATCATGATGACGATTTGTAAAAAGTCTGATTTCATGCTGTCCACAAGACTACAAGTAAACTACTTTTCTGCTCCATCAATATTTCCCCACATGATTTTTTTTTTCACACAAATACCATCATATACCGTATACCCCGGTAAAATGGCAAGACGGTGTGAAGGTATGAAAAAATAGATACCACCCAAGGCTAATCACAGGTGTGATTCGTCGTAGGCACGAGGC
>JAOVVB010103232.1:0-27244 GCA_028570985.1 Heterobranchus longifilis | reverse complement strand
ACTCCTATTTATAACCTGCAGGTGCACTTCATCAGATGACGTCACCTGACTGAGGTTATATAAGCCAAAAATTTGGCATGTTTGATACACACATGCTTCTCAACCAGCAACACAAAAAGATGTTCCCATAGCGTTTCCACGCAGCATCGAGTGTAGCTTTTGAAAGAGAACTTCATATTCATTACACATACCAGTTAAAGTAGGGTTAGGGTAGACTAGTGGCAATGCATTCACTCACTCGTATAATCGATAATCGTACAATCGTATAAATACCGCTTTATCCTGTATACAGGAGTGCGGCAGGTACACCCTTGACCAGGTGCCAATCCATTGCACTCACATACACTCATTCACACACTATTACATGCTCATTCATGTGCAATTCTGTAATGCTAATTAGTCTAATCTGCATATTTTTGGAATGTAGTAGGGACCCTACCAAGCACGGGGAGAGCATGCAACCTCCATGCACACGCAGATGCAAGATGGGAATCGAACCCAGGCCCTGGATGTGATGTTGCATTGTCGTTAAACAGATTGATTTCCTGCACTGCTACAGCCTTTTTAACCTTTTTCTTCCTGGGGGCCGTTGTTGTAGTACGGTTACTAAGGAACAGTCACTACACTTAAAGACCAAATTGAAAACACACACATGGTCACAATATTATAGTAAACAGTACATGCACACACGGAAGTTGACTATATGAGTGATGCACACACACCGAGACTGAGCATGGGATCCGATTACCCACAATCCCACAGCGAGACAGAGAGAGAGAGATAGAGAACCATTGGCTCAGTTGTGATCAAGATCGCGCTAGTTTATCAAGTTAAAATTTAAAAATTTTGCTTCTCTTGCAAGACACTCGCAGACCAATTTACTCGCAATCCAAGATTTCACTGTACCACTAATCAAGTTACATACTGTATGCCCCTAAAAACATTAAATATAGGGTGTTTACAGTGTTTACAATAACATTAAAAAAACAATGAAATGTACACAAGTGATGAGCAAGGGAACAATTTGAACAAATCTATCTTACAGTTAATAAATGCACTGATTCAACAACAAAATTACATTAGATCAAGATCTTTTTATATACAGGAAAAAGCAAGGAACACCAACATTTATTTATCTATTCAGTCATTGGTCCTGGTGAGTGTTGCAGCGCATCCGAAGTCTTACACTAGAGCACTCAGCTCTAGGCATGAATGCAGTCTGAATGGGATGCCAGTCCATTGCTTAGCATCACACAAACGCACTCACCCACTCATTAGCAGTGTTTACTACTGATATTCGAATATAAAGCAGCTCCCATAAGTAACTGGACTTTGACACAATTGGTGTTTTGGCTCTGCACATCAGAAGATTAAATATGTAATGAAGCAATTGCTATGAAAACAAAAAGCAGAATGACAGCTTTATAACTACTTGGGAGTACGGAAAGAATTGTAGCTCTTTTGTATAGCATTCCCCAATTTCACGGCACCATAAGTAACTGCACAAACTGGCAGAATTCTGAAGAAAAGTCTTATTTTTTTATGCCAGGATATTCACATTGGGTGACACCCACCAGACACATGTAATAATGTTTCCAGCCTGGCAAAGTAAGTCTGCTTTGGCAGGATTGTAATGGCACCGATTTTCAGTTCTTACTTGTTCAGCTCACTCTTCTTATCAGCGAGTTGATTCCAGAGTTTTTAGGCACTTAGTTGGATCTTAGCTCTTCTGTTTACCTTCAATTTCAATTTGGATAAACCATTGGATTTATTTTGAAGCCAGTATTGAACAGTCCAGTCAAACATTGGCAGACACACATGCACTTGTCACTTCATTTCATAGATGGTACAGAATCAATTACTTTTTTTTTTTTTTTATAAATATATTCTTCCTGCTTCTCATCACACTCTAGTAGAGGCCCATGCATATATCTCATCTCTCATCCTCTTGTCCCAGAACTATAACTGTGCAGTTTTACAGGAAAATGAGATATCTCTATTTAGCAATTTTAAGAGGGGGGAAATTGTTTTCAAATGAAACAGATAGAGAATATTTTGTTCAATATTTTAGTCACAAGGGTTTAAAAAAAAAACACAAATGCCAAAATATTGTTTAAAAAAGGTCTACCTCCCACAGTTTTGTCATAATGGATAAATCATCCAACAGTTCTGTTTAAGTATGCGATTTAGTATCAATGATATGTAATATGGAGTCATAACTACAAATAAAAATCTAGTGAACTCATTATTTTATTTGTGTATTTATTTATTTTTATTTTTTGAGTGCATGGCTGATAGCCAATTACATAAAGGGAAAAAAATTAATTACAAATACTTTTAAAGATCATGAAAAAACTATATAAATAAAACAAAAACCTAAGTTTACAATGCATCATTACCCTTTTGCTCTAACAGTTTTAGTTTCACTTTGGTGGTTGCTGGCATTACCTTATCAAGGGTATAGGTATGCACCATATCATGTCTGTGCATTGTTTGACTACATAGACATTGGTGGTTTCCTAAAAAATGTAATTTTAAAATTGGTTTAAAAATTCCACAGGAGAACAGGAGTATTGGACAAATACATAGATATTGCTTCCCACATTTATTCTCATACATGTTTGTGAGGTCTCATTTACATTTTAGCATTTGGCAGACACCATTATTCAAAGCGACTTACATTCTTTTCTCATTATAAATCTGAGCAGTTAAGGGTTAAGGGCCTTGCTCAAGGGCCCAACAGGGACAACTTAATCTTCTAGACCACAGTTCAATGCTTTATCCACTAAGCTATCCCTGCCATGTACACAAAGTTTGCAGTGTTCTTGAAATGTTGGAAGTTCAAAGCCTCTAAAAGTGACTATGTAGCAGTTTTCAAATGAAAGATTTTTGTTATAGAAAACTGATTTGCCAAAATGAATGAGTCTGAAAATGGTCTTTATTGTGTTATTTGTCTTTTATTCATTTTGGAAAATCATTTTCTCGGGCACACAAAGCTTGTCTATAACAACTTTTTTCTCCCACATGATCAGAATAGCATAACTATAAGCTACGGGCTGTGCAATACAGAGCCTGCCATGAGTACTGTAAATTAATTGGTTCAATGCATGTGAATGAACGAAAAATGTCACTTTAGCAAGAAGGCATTATTGGTACAGCATGCATTGCTTAACTTCCACGTTAATCACTCACTCATCATCTAAACTGCTTTATCCTGTGTTCAGGGTTGCGGGGGACCTGGAGCCTATTCTAGGAGACTTAGGGCATGAGGCAGGGTACACCCTGGACAGGGTGCCAATCCATCGCAGGGCACACACACATATACACACTCATACACTCATTCATACACTGCGGGCAATTTGGGAATGACAATTAGCCTCATCTGCACGTCTTTAGGCTGTGGGAGGAAACCGGGATACACAGAGGAAACCCACTAAGCACGGGGAGAACATGCCATGCACACAGAGAAACTCCATGCACACAGAGATGGGAATTGAACCCGGCCTGGAATAGAACCCAGAACCTGAAGGTGCAAGAAGACTAGTGCTAACCACTAACTTCCACTTACATTCTGTGAAATACAGTAGGACATTATAAGACTTGGATGTTGTGTAAACACCATGATAAATAATTAACAAAACTACAATATGTGGGATACTGTAGAGTATGATAAGCACTGTGATATAGTTATAAAGTAGTTGTATTTCAACCTTCTACCCTGCCTCTTTTTTCCTCTTGCATTTGGAAGCTATTATGCACTTACAAACCATGAGTCTATAAGAGAAATAAAACACACAAACTGTGTGTGGGAAGCTGTTGCATTAACTTTGCCTGATTCTGTCTGCTATCTCTGTAACGTTTTAAACATTAGGGAATCACTGATTGACACACAGTCAGTGGTATACAGGATAGATGATGGTGTCATCATCTAGTTACGAAAAATTAAAACAGGCATAGAAAGAAGCAGACAATGCTGTAAACTGAGATTTATTGTACTATGCGTTTCTCATCTTTAACAATATTTTTATTTACATCAGTCGTTTCCCTTGATCTAATATGCTGCCACTGCTTGCTTTTTTGGGGTCCAGCCCAGTACTAGCAAGGCGTACCTAATGAAGTTGTGTGCATGTGTGTATGTGTAGATACATATATATATATATAGAGAGAGAGAGAGTACCGTAAGATAGAGAGAGTAAGAGAGAGAGGAATGTGATTTCTATACTAAAATGTAAATACTGTAATGCGGCCTGGCCCAGGGGCATACAGTGTACATGAACACTTAAGCACAGTGTGTAAAGAGGTCTAAGGCCTGGAGTGGTTTTTATTTATATAAATTAAAGTAGTGGAGAGTCATGCAGAAGAGGTGATGAAAAGCTTGTGGGCGGTAGGAATGGAAGGGCAGTATGTCTGTGTACAGGTCATTTTCTTTTCTTAGTGGTAGACTGGACAAATTTTCTCTAGTGAATCTACAGGATACATAAATGAGAGTAGTGTATGGTTTCTCACCACAGCTTTCTATTCATTCACATTGTTCCTCTCTGCAGTGTGCAGCTTTCTTCTGTTCCCCTTGACAAGCTGCTTCTGGTGCACGTGGGTTTGTTTTTGTTTTGGTTGCGGTCTGTGATGCTGGTCTTAAATCAATCCTGGATTAGGATGCTGCTGCTACTGCTATTGCAAACTAGTTTTTATTTTATTTTTTTGTCAAAAAAAGGAGCAATATTTGGGCTGAGTATAATTACCTGTAGGTATAAATGAATACACATACATTATGCAGAATTAGCAGAAAATGCGCTTCAAACAGAGATCAACAGACATGCAATTTTTGTTTGTTTGGTGTGTTTTGATTTGTTTTGCAGCAATGCATTTATTGCACCTTAATATCCGTCTGCTCAGGGAGTTAAGGTGAGCCGTTCAAGCCCAAGCTCACTTATTTCCCTGTTTTTATTCGCTGCCACTCCTCAAGCTTCTCTAATGTTTTGGCAGGCCTTACGTCTGCCTCTTGTATGCGTTGTCACTGCAGGCACGTTGCAGTCTGATTTGGGGTTTCAGTAGCTATGAGTTTGGCCTGAGACATCGGTTTTTGCTGCTGTTACAGCACATTTGTGTTGTTTTATATAGATTGATTTATTGTTTACTGGCTTATTTTGTGCAATAAGGGTGGACTTCTTATTGTTATTTATTGTTTTATTTGGATTTTAGTTTCTTATCTATTGTCTGTTTTTATAAATTCTTATATCTGCAGCTAGGATATTTAAGGAATACAGAATTTCACTGTGCAGTAATGTATACAGGTATTTGATGAATACAGGCTTGGTCTAACTTAAGTTTGTTACAGCCTGCATATTTGGAAATTCTACCAACTAAATGTGTTGCATAATTTTGCAGTCAAGTAAATATGTTTTTTTAAAGTACAGAAAGAAAGTTTTAGAAAGTCTGGTTTGGGTGAATGTATGAACATTTCATTTAACCATTTACATATTACAAACAGGCATACATACAGACACATTAAAGCCTGCGGTTTGTATTCCCTACAAGGCAAAAGTCAATGCATAAACAATACAACATTATTCTGACTGCTATCACCTTTGTGTATAATGAAATTTTCTATTCTAATGGGATCAGTCTTTTCTAGCAGGACTCCTCCCCATTCAAAGGGCAAAGGGGCTCATTGAAGGATTTGATCAGTATGAAAATTATGTAAATCACATGCTATGGCCTTTACAGTCACCAGATCTCAACCCAATGAAACACTTATGAGGAATATTGAAATTACCTGTTAGACAGTGCTCTAGACCACCAACATTAAATCACCATCTATGGAAATCCTTTGAAAAGAAATGTGTTTATTGCTCTGGTCTAAAAATTTCAATCTATACCAAAGTGGATTGAAGCTGGTGGTTAGTGGTACTGTAATCCAACACCTTAATAAAACACCTTATGATTTATTTATCCTTTTTGCTGTCCTGTATATATATATATATGGTGGGACGGTGGCTTAGTGGTTAGCACTGTAGCCTTGTACCTCCAGGTTCTGGGTTCAATTCCCATGTTGGGCCTGTGTGCATGGAGTTTGAATCCACTCCTTATGCTTGGTGGGTTTCCTCCAGGTTCTCCAGTTTCCTCCTGCAGTCCAAAGACATGCAGGTTAGGCTAATTGGTGTTCCCAAATTGCCTGTAGTGTGTAAATGCGCATGCGAATGTTGACCAGAGGTCCTACCACGGTCGCAGAAATGGGAATAAATACAATGGTCAACACTGGCCTCCACAGTCCCTAGGACTGTGCGTTTAGTCCCTTGGACGAAAGAGGTTTTTTATATATATACATATGATTGTAAATATTTCCTGGTTCTTTTCTTAAACAAATCTGAAAGGAACCTATTCCCCAAAACATGTTTGCAAACCAAGGAGTACAGCCCTCTTTGGTGGTATTGCCTAAGACCAATGGCCTCTTTCAGCTCAAACATCCAAACTGCAAAATTGTTCAGGATTGTTTTAAGGAATATGACCAAAAACTTTGAGTTGGTGACGTCAATTTAAATGAGCATTTGTGGGATGTTCTGGACAAAGATTTCTGATCCATGGAGACCCCACCTTGCAGCTTACGTTACTTAGGATCTGGTGCTATCATCGTGGTGCCATATACTGTACCACAGCACAATTGTCTTGTGTCTATGTGGCTTGAAGATCAGAGCTAGTTTGGTGGCATCTACACAATATTAGACAGGTGAATTTAATAGTATGGCTCATTGGTGTATATAGTACAGTTTATAGTATTTACTGTTTAAGCTGTTTTGGATCATTATTTTCTTGCAACATTAATTATTTCCCTCCCAAATGTTTAGTGTAGTTTCTGGATTAATCGTTTTGTTTCTCTTGCAAGCGTAAATGTGCAAAACAGCTTAATTTTATGTTTCAATTGCATCAACTCTTTTGGAAAATAAGTCAAATCCAAATTCCTAATTTGAATCCACTCTTGCAGCACAAAGCCAAAAAAAAAGACCACAATGTTCCTTTGAGCTATACAACATCAACCACTTGAGGATTTGCATTGGGGTGTTTTGGTCAGGGATAGCTTTTAAAATGATTAATTTCAACCCAAAACATTGAACCTATGAACCCATACACATTTGAGATAAATACATTTACATTTACATTTCGGCACTCAGCAGACGCTCTTATCCAGAGTGACTTACAAAAAGTGCTTTGATGTTTATGTCACTGGATAGATACTTACACTGGGTTACTAGGTTACTAACTAAGTGCCAACAGTCAAACAGAGAAGTTTTTTTTTGGGGGGGTGGGGTCGGGGAGGGGGGTTAGTCAAAGAAAAGGCACCATTTACTTTTTTTCCTCTTCTTGTGATATACATACTGTACATACAGTGGTTGATAAAAGTATTGAGGCCAGGGGAATCTCCTCAGATCCCAATAAGATCACACACTTACAGTATAGGAAGTTGGTCCATGGAAGATCCATCCTTCAAGCCACAGCAGCCGCTCTGCTGCTAAAGCCTGGATACCAGACAGTACAGCACACCCCCTGAGGTCACACAGAGTCCATGTACCAAGGGATCAGAGCTGTTCTGGTGCAACAAAGGGAAACTAAAATCTAGCCTTTTAATTTTATTGTCTTTAATCTTATGGCTGATCAGTATACATACATAGATCTTGTACAAAGACAGGTTAATAGACGGAAATTATATATGGAAAATTAAAGGAAAACATCTGATGTTAGCTGTCAAGCTGCTAATTTGTTATGGTTGTTGTTGCTGCTGTTTTTATTATTATTTCAATTACTATGAGAAGTATTCCATGCTGATATCACACTGTGTTCTTTCTAGTGTAGTTAGTGGAGATAAACATACATTGATCAGCCATAACTTAAAAACATTGATATTTAAACTAACTCAGTTTTGGGTTTCCCTTGTGCTATCGGTGCAGCTCTGGATGTCGGTCCACAGGGTTGGGGGGGGGGATTGTGCTACAGTATAGTGTCTGGCACCTGGACATTGGGTTGAGGGGTGTTCTGCTAAACCCCGTGCACAGGCTGTGGTGCACTGGGTGATCTGGTGCTTTGTGCCACTTTGGCTTTTCGGTGGGATTGAACCAGGTGGGCTGGCCTTTGGTCCTCGCATGCATGGGTGAGGATTGAATGATCCTGTCACGAATTTGCTGGTTTATTTTTGGTGATAAGTTTTGTTTTGCTCCCCTGGTGGTGGTAGTAAAGTTAAGGCTGATTGGTGTATATACTATATGATTTCACTTTAATCAAATACCAACAAGGCATCAAATATTGGACTGGAAGTTCAAGAATGCAGCCACACATGACACAGTTGGTGTTTGAGCAGAAGGACAGATAAGAAAGCTGGACAAACAATTATACAAGACTGTTATAAAGATCAATTTGCAGGTAATTTAGCATATATATATATATATACACAGTGCATCTGGAAAGTATTTACAGCGCATCACATCACTTTTTCCACATTTTATGTCACAACCTTATTCTAAAATGGATTAAAACATTTTTTTTCCCTCAGAATTCTATACACAACAGCCCATAATGACAACATGAAAAAAGTTTCTTTGAGATTTTTGCTAATTTATTAAAAATAAAAAAATTTAGAAAGCACATGTACGTAAGTATTCACAGCCTTTGCCATGAAGCTCAAAATTGAGCTCAGGCGCATCCTGTTGCCCCTGATCATCCTTGAGATGTTGCTGCAGCTTAATTGGAGTCCACCTGTGATAAATTCAGCTGATTGGACATGATTTGGAAAGGCACACACCTGTCTATATAAGGTCATGCCAGAGCACAAACCAAGCATGAAGTCAAAGGAATTGTCTGTAGACCTCTGAGACAGGGTTGTCTTGAGGCACAAATCTGGGGAAGGTTGCAGAAAATTTTTCGCTGCTTTGAAGGTCCCAATGAGCACAGTGGCCTCCATCATCCATAAGTGGAAGAAGTTCGAAACCACCAGGACTCTTCCTAGAGCTGGCCGGCCATCTAAACTGAGCGATCGGGGGGAGAAGGGCCGTAGTCAGGGAGGTGACCAAGAACCTGATGGTCACTCTGTCAGAGCTCCAGAGGTCCTCTGTGGAGAGGGGAGAACCTTCCAGAAGGACAACCATCTCTGCAGCAATCCACCAATCAATTTCTTTATATTGGGTTTCTCATGGTGTAAAGTTGGGTGGCACTGTGGCTTGTTGGTTAGCACGGTCACATTGCACCTCCAGAGTTTGGGATCAGTTCCTGCCTCGGGTGTATGAATTGAGATGCATTTTTTCTCTAGGTGCATGTGAGCGGTGAAAGATTAATTTTAACATCACTGAATAATATTGTAAGGATCTAGATTTACTGATCATTAATTTGTTCAGTGTTTCTGTTTTTAATTATAGGAGTGGCACCAATGATGGCGAAGTCTCTGAAAGCCTTTAAGAAGCAGTTGGGACGCAGATGAAAGAAGAAGGTGATGGAATATATGGATAATGCATGTAAACTTATAAACCCACGTGAACTATTCTAAGGTACTTTCATTTTGTCATGATTTGGGAGGTTATGCTTTTTTTTTTTTTTTTTTTTTTACCTACTTCTGAGTATATTTTTCTATATGGAAGGACAATATGCACTTATTTAAATCTGCATTAAGAAACACTGCTGGCTGTGCTCTAATGAAATAAATTAAATCAAATGAAACTGCACATTTGTACGTCTCATTGTATTGTAACAGTGGACGATAACTTGGTCAGAGCCTAATGTTGTCTCCATCTAGTGGCTTGTAAATACTGATTGTGTTCCTACTGCCCTGTAAAGGAACAGGCAGTCATGGAAAACCAACCAGAAATGGTCTTTTTTTTTTTTTTTGGTCTTTGTAAAATAAGGATGATTGATTATATTATTGGATCATTTTAGAAAATCAAACGGTCAAATCCAAAAAAATTTTTGTAAGACTTACTCAAGTATTGCACCTTTATTGTACTGTTGCATGGTTTTCTTTCGTCTGTTAATAATTTCTAGAGTTATCACAAAGTTGTAACGGAGTATACATGTCAGAAAAAAATATATAAAGATGAGACCAGGAAAATTTGTGATACTGAGTAAATTGTACCAGAACTTTATACACAGTGTGTGTGCGTGCGTTTTTATATATATAAATAAATATATATATTTATTTATATATACACACACACAGTGTGTGTATATATGGGTACACGCGCACACACACGGACAAATATACAGATTTTGGATAAAGGTTTTCAGAAAGTGAATATAAGAACAGTGGCAGTATACATACATGCATATACTGTCCTTTTTTTTTATTAGGAACACAAAAGTATTCATGCAGTTATCTAATCAGCTAATGTTGTGGCAGCAGTGAAATGCAGATACAGAACATGAGCTTCAGTTAATGTTCACATCAAACAGCCGAAAGAAGAAATGGCTTTTGACATAAGATTTTGTGTACACTTCAAGAAGTAAACTTAGCAAATGTATGATTATCCTTAATGAACATTGGAAAACCAAAACCAGTGGTTAAACCCCATAATGTTCTTATATGAAGTTTCTGAAAAGCTTTATCTAAAATCTTTATATACAGTTTTTTTTTTTGGGGGGGGGGGAGAGACCACTGCAATTTATAGTACTCCAGAAAACTAAACTTTTGGAATTTCATCAAGAGGAAGATGGATGGTTACAAACCATCAAGCAAAGCTGAGCTGTTTGCTTTTTTGCAAAAAGAGTGCTGTTGGGTAACGTTATACCAATGTGAAAAACTGGTGGAGACCCAAAACACACAAAAGCTGTAATTGCAAGTCGGGGTTATTCCACCAAAAACTGATTTCTGAATGTTATTTAGCCAAAGCATTAAGACATTTTGTTGACAAAATATTTGCATTTTGATTTATTTGATTTATTAAAGCTCTGCAAATACCGAATGATCTTGGGTTATTGTGTTGTGTTGTCATTTCCTTTAAATATGCACACTAAATAACAATAGTTACATTTGGGAGAAATTTTACCAGCAGTTAAGAAAAAAATGAATCAAAACTGTTCATCTCACCAATACAGGCACCTGTAAGGAAAAAAAAACCCATAAGAAACTGATTATTTTGCAGTGGCCTCATATTGTTTTCCAGAGCTGAATATTGCTAATTTACCCATAAATAAACTTTATATAAATGTAGTCAAAAAAATTTATTTTTTTGCAGTTAGCACTGGCAGTGTCGGCATGGTGGCTCAGTGGTTAGCACTGTTGCTTTGCACCACCAAGTTCTGGGTTTGATTCCTGCCTTGCGTCTGTGTGCATGGAATTTGCGTTTCCTTCCGCAGTCCAAAAACCTGCAGGTTAGGCTAATTGGTGTTCCCAAGTTGACCCTAGTGTGTGAATGAGCATGAGAGTGTGTGTATATGTGTGTGCCCTGTGATGGATTGGCACCCTGTCCACGGTGTAAGTCTTCAGGCCCCTCTGTGACTCACTTGTATGCAAAGTGGTATGGACGAGTGAGAGTGAGAGAATTGGCAGTTTCATTTGTGCAGCCATGCATCTGCACATACAGGAAGCAAGCAATCTCATGTCACAGGTAACCTTGGTGAATCTGCTTGGAGGATCCAGTGCTGTTACTGGACAACTACACAATGTCACGACTTTTCCTGGTCTCATCTTTATATAGTTTTTTTTTAACATGTGCACTTTGTAAAATACCTGCAGATCATCAATCTTTACTCATGCCAATCCCTGAAGAAATTACTTGCTACACCTTTCATTTTCTCCTTTTATTGACATTTGAAACAGCAACACCTACCCAGTGTCCTTTTTTACTTTTATAAGCCATAAGAGGTTATGAGCATGGCATGCGCTATTAAAGACACTTTCGAGAACTGTTCTTGCATTTAAGAAATGTCATAATTTTCTGTAATGTATTAATGCAGTCATTTCAAACTTTTCACCTGTGCTTAATGCTACCATTTAAAAAAAAAAACAGACTATAAGTACACACATTTGATTACACGTGCTTAGTTTTTTTTGTTGCTATTGTTAAGTGGTATAAAATAGGTAACTGGTTTATTCATTCATCTTCTCCTGTACGTGGTCTTCGGGGCCTGGAGCCTATCCCAGGAGTCTTTGGGCACAAGGCGTGTTACATCCTGGACAGGATGCCAATACATCACAGCGCACACACACACACACACACACACACACTACTGATAATTTGGGAGTGGCAATCAACCTTTGAGAACATGCAAACCCAATACTGACATACCCGGGATGCGCGACCCTGGAAGTGGAGCGCTAACCACTACACAAGCATGCTACCTGGGTAACTGGTTTTTCTTTTAAATATAAGTAATTTTCAACATTGCAAAACCCCGGGTTCAGTTCACTAATATAACACAATAAAACATCTTAAAAACCACATTAATCATTTAGGTCTGTGGCTGGTAAAAATGCCAATGAGAAAAGATCTTCTCAAGTGTATAGCATGCTTGACATATTGCCTTATTCAGTTCCTCCAATTCTCTCTTAAACTTGACATCATCTTTTACTTAAAAAGTTTCCAGAGTAAGAGGTGCACAGAGGTATTAGAGAGCAAGGCGAATTGTATACTGTAGATATTATGTTTCTCAAATTAATCAAAGAGAGGAACAAAAAGCTTGATTTAAATAATAATAATAATAATAATAATAATTTAGTGTGTTGAATTGTACCCGTACTTTAAATAGACTTTTAAATGTGAGAAACAGACAGCAGCTTTAATGACCACAACCAGGAAGAGATCTTTGAGGTTTTGCTGTTAACAAACCATAGGTGTTGTAGGCGAAACAAACGGTTTGGTTATATTATGTACATGGTTTCTGTGCAATAGTCTGGTAATTTTTTGCAACCTTTACTAATAGTCTGTTTTGCAGATCAAACCAGCAAGTAACTGCTTAACTAGATGGCACAGACCCTGACAAACTTTTCAAATCACCTTGTTTCTGTTGAGCTCATGAGCAGTACGCAAATAGCCACAGAACTGCAAATATCCCGCGATACCACCAGAATGATTTTTAGAGATTACTGTGTATTTAATATACTAATACACATGCCGTAGAGCAACATGGTCAATGCAACATAATAATGCATGAAAAACACAGAGCATATCATAAAAATGATGATAATAGTAATGTTTTAATAATCTTCTATACATGGTGCTCAAAAAAGATGAAATAATCACATTTTATTAATCCATAAAAGGTTGAAGAGGCTGATGGTCAGGAGAAACATATCCACACTGCATCTGTCGGTCTGATTAAAAATCTTCTGACCTGACAAGATCATTAAGAAAGGTGAATCATCCAAATGGTATATACATTGTAAAGCCAAGAAAAACTAAACAGAATGAATTCATTAACAATTAATTAAGCTAACTTGATAAATAAGTCGTTTAACAACAAAAGGCAATTTAAACATTTAATGGCATGCATCTCGACTGATACACTCGTAAGTGTGTATGCCATTCATTTTTAGGTGAAAGGCAGAAAAAAGTAATATGCTAAAATATATTGTCTTACTTTGATAAAACCATGTAAAATATTTTTCCTTTACATATTTAAATGTTTTTTGATTGTTTTATTTCAATTGGATTAAATTGCATGTCCCTTGTTTTCATTTATGGTGAAATCATAGAAAATAAAATCTATGTCGACAGCCATGTTCATCGGCAGCTTGTTATATTTTCACAATATATTTGTTGAACTACAGTAGGCATACAATAAGCTTTTAACTGGCTCTGGCAAACCTACTTTTTATGCATGCTTGTTTTGTAATGTTCATGTCATCTAAGTTCACTTTAGGTGCACTGTGTTTACTTAAATATTTAGACATAAAAATAATAGCTTTTTAAAAAGAATTTTGCTATAGATAACAAAGTTCATACCTGTTACAGTGACATTGATGAGATGTCCCATAGCTATGGCCCCAGTGCTCTGACATATGGCTTTACACTGATATAAGCCAGTGTCGTTGAGAGTTAGCTGCAAGAACTTTACAAAAGCATCTCGTTGCCTGAACACGGTTTCCCTGCTGATTTCACTCTCATTGAAATGGATCAAGTATCTATTAAGATCAGTAAGGGGCTGACATGGATTTTCTGACTCTGAAATACACCAAATGACCGAGATGCTTCCACAGTGCTCTTCCTCATACTCTGCTGTGCACTTGAGAGTCAGTGGCTGTCCCTCTGTTCTCCTTACTGGATGCCTTGCATATTTCACTTGCACTATAATTTTATCTGGAACAAAATGTTGACTTTTTTTTGACAATGTTAGGAATATATTGTTGAGGTTCAAGGAGATATAAAAAGAAACACTCACCATGCCTTTGAGGTGTAGATTGAAATGTAAAGAAAAATAATAAGAATAAAGAGAAAACAGTGGAACTAATCATCACCATGGCTACTCTGCTTTAACAAGTATGCTATTCTCAGTGCTCTCCCACCACTCAGGTCACTTCCTTCCAGCCAAGGTGGGTGGGGAAACCCTGCAGCAATTAGAGGCTGAGAAAAAGAAGGCACATGAAAAAGAACTGCAAATATCCAGCGATACCATTGTGCGCATTCAGTAAGTGTATTGTGAAAAAGTAGGTTCATGATGTTTATATCATGTCACAATAAAGGATTTTTTTCCAGACAATGAAATGTTGTGTCCGTAGAACTTAGAAACTTCACGGTCAGCAGAAGACGTTCATGTGACTTCGTTGATGGTTTCAATAGGGAAGTTTCTTTCAAGCTAGTTTGGATGTTCCTTTTTATCAGTATGTTCTGCATTGTTCATTCCATGGTTCTGTATTTTATTTATTTATTTATTTATTTATTTATTTATTTTTGAGCTAGGAAAAAATTCACATACCACACTTTTATTCAATAAACAGGGCAATTAGCCAGTTCAGTGATTTTATAAATAATAAAAACACATTTAAACTTAATTTAATGAAATTAAGAAATTGCACTTCCACTTTCACTTAAATATACATTAACTTAATATGATAAGGATTTGCCTAATTTATCCTGTAATTAAGAATAAAGTAATTAAAGATAATTAATTATATGAGGGTGGCTGTAGCGGTTAGCACTGTGTCCACACACCTCCATGGTTAAGGGTTCAATTCCTGCCTCGGGTCTGTCTGTGTGGTTTTCATGCCCTCCCTGTGCCCTGTGCTTGTATAGTGTGTGTGTGTGTGTGTGTGTGTGCCCTGCGATGGATTGGCACCCTGTCCAGGGGGTACACTGCCTTGTGCCTTGTGTCTCCTGGGACAGATTTCCTGTGACCCAAAAACAAACAGAAAATCCAAACAGCAGCACAGAAATCTATGACTAGGACTAAGCCTAATGCAAACAAAACTATGAACTGAAAAACAAGATAATATCAGAAATGTGTTGCATTGTGGAGTGTGGTGGCTGTCTTGGTAGCTACAGTAGAAAAAAACAGAAGTTGTAAGAAATGTGTGTGAGACAAATGGTAAGGCAAATGTGCTAAAATAGAAAGTCCCTATGAGAAAGAGAATTGGATTTATTATGACAAGTTGTTAAAGGAAGCCAGGTAACCATATTATATATTATATTGGGTCCTATGAGATTCCTGGTGGAAGAGTGGAATGGTGATCGTGACATTTTCCCGGGATCCTGCCGGATGTGTTTTCTTATGTTGTTTGTAATGTAAATGCAAGAGATTTATACTTTCTGGACTGCTTGACTTAGTAAGCACTATTCAATCAAGCAGTTCATAAATTATAAATCTCTTGCATTTAACAAATGAATGGGTAACCAGTCGACGAACGATGCTAACTCAGTCATTTAAACAAAGTCATGTGGAGGCAATTAATACATATTAATTTATGTATCTACTGGTGCCATTATGGTCATGTGATGCACTGCGGCACTTTGTCACAAACAGCTTCTTACCATAATTATGTATGCAAATAAAACAGAGTGAAAAGACTATGTGACTGCTAATGAGGATAAGTATGGACTGGCTACAACATAATGAATTTCACAGAATGCACTGCCATGTAACATCATGATGCTCAATCCCTATAGGCAAACTGATGAGACAGAACAAGGTGCTGGTGAGTCATAGACTGTACAAACCCTCTTTGACATCACCCATAGGTTTTCTGAGGAGTGGTTTTGAAGCTCAACTGTGGGAGCACTGGTCGTCGCCATCTTCGCAGCACCTAGCTCAACCTAAATCCCAGTTAATGGGCATATGCGAGAGTCACTCAAATGTGTCATGACCCTTATTATGCATTTATGGCCTATATAAATGACTTAAGTCCTATAATAATGTAATGGTTATGACCGGTTATGTAAAAATTCATCCCGTACAGTTGTCATGAATGAAAAATCTAGATATGAAGACCAAATCATGGATTTGCTTTTGGATTTGAGGAACTGCACATTTTGACATTTCATTTTATTACTTGTGGCTTCATTTTTCAGAGCTGAAGCTGCTCCTGGTGGTGAATGTACTTAGGAGCATGTAAATGGTGAAGTGCTTGCTGGGAAATGGAAACAGATGTGAAATATTAAAGTCTTACAAAACACAAAAGTAAAAAAAAAAAAAATGTCTTCCTGAATATTATAAATTTTTTTAAAAAGTATTTAGGGTTGTATATCTGGGTTGTAAGTTGTATATCTGGCTTAGCTATATATGGTATAAATAAATAAACAAATTCGAAAATTAATTAAATTTATTGATTCAATGTACATGTCTATAGGCTCATTCTGATACAATTCACTGCACTTAGACAAATTGATAGGAAAAGAATACATCTTCTGGATTACAGAGATTATACTACTTTATGATTGATTGCAAACAATATAATAATATGTAAAATGCAATTGCACACTTTAATTATTGCTATTGCGTGCAATTCCTTTGCAGGGTTAACTTCTGACCTTTGAAAGCTTTTGGTTGAGGTCATGATATCAGCCAAATTTATTTATTCTCCAACTCTTCATCGACATCCTATATCCTTATATCTGTACTGTATGTCATGTCACATACGTCATATCTCATTACATAACTCAAATTTATCGTAAAATTACAGACTAAAAAATCTTATCTTAATCTCTTATCTTACACTCATATTTTCTCCAAAAGCAATGGAAAGACCTTTTAAAACTCTATCAGGGGTCTATCCCTCTGGAGAATTTCTCAGATTTTGCTTTGGTCTAAACTATAATATATCTTTTTGTGAGGTAGATGTAGAAACAACAGATCATTTGGTTTAGAATTAGAGCACTCAGCTTGTCATCATAAGCCTATGACTCGGTCTGGTGGCTGGTTTATAACCTTGGGCAAGTTGTTTAAACACAGTTGCCTCTGTCACCAAGCAGTATAATTTGGTATCACCTGCAAGGTAGGGAGGTAAACAGTGGAAGGCTGTGGCGTAAGCCGGTGTCTGGCTCAGGGCTGCGGAAATAGAGATCAGCGCTGCCTTAGCGGCCCATGATTTTTAGAAAGATATCCATTACTGGTTATCGCCCCAGTCTAAAAAAAGAAGAAAAGCTATCTTCAGGGACTCACAAGTTCTGTTTTAAGGTAATAGAAAAGGACACAAAATAGTTATCTATTACTGGTTATTATTTCAGTCAAAAAAAACTCCTGATCAACAGGGACTTACAAGTGTTGTTTTAAGGTGATAAAAAAGAACAGGAAAAGTTATGAACATCATTAATATATTCACTTATAATTCAAGGTTTAGGACAACTCAGGCCTGGAGAACCACAGTTTAGTGTTTTCACATATCCCAGAACACCAGATTTAACTAGACCAGTTGATTTACAGCCGTTCCTTAATGTGTGTGTGTGTGTGTGTGTGTGTGTGTGATAGGTGGCCCTTCAGGACCAGAGCTGAGAACCACTGATTTAGGAAACCCCAACTGTCTTTGCATTTCACAGTGAACTTTAAAGCTCGTTCAAACTCTTAATTAGGTTGTACTTTAAAAAAGTAAAAATATTATTAATACTATTAACAGTAAGAATAATGTTGACATAATAATAGTGACGACATCAGCGCCCCACTGCCTTTAGAAACCTCTAGAACGTTAACAACGTGCGAAAAAAGCATAACAGCGTCCCTCTTGTTGCCACCTAGTGGTCATTAATTGTTACTAAAAGCTTTATTTAATCTCATCCTTAGCACGTGTGAACACACATTAAACTTATTTAAAAAAAAGTAAGATATTAAATAAGATGATAAATTTTTTTTTTCTAATTATCAGGTTTTCCATGATATAAAATAATTGTGAGCATTCACAAAAAAAATAAAACTGTTAATATCATTATTGTATCATAAAAACATTCTGAAATTTATTTTTGTAAGACATTTATTTCAGATAAACATTACGTCTAAAGCATGCAAACACACACACTCTCACTTACTTACTGTATCATGTAAATTGCTTTATCCTGTGTACAGGGTCGCTGGGGATCTGGAGCCTATCCCAGAAGACTTAAGGCATGAGGTGGGGTACACCCTGGACAGGGTGCCAATCCATCACAGGGCACACACAGTCATTCACACACTACGGGCAATTTGGGAATACCAATTAACCTAATCTGCATGTCTTTGGACGGTGAGAGGAAACCCACCAAGCATGGATAGAACATGCAAACGCCATGCTTAGAAGGGTTATAGAGCCTGAATTCCACACAGCTAAACCCACTTCCAAGCAGATCCAGATCCAATTAAATTATGCAAGCTATAGATCAGAAATCAAATTGAATGCAAGGCTATTTCTCTATCTATCTATATCACTAACATATTGGCTGGGGTTTAAATAAGCCAGTTAGAGTTTTCCCCTACTGTGACCTCATGTGAGACTCAGCAGTAGTCCACAGTACATTTGGAAGAGGAGTGAAACAGAGGGAGTTTCATGTATGAATAAACCATTATGCAAGGGGTACTTCAACTGGCGCAATAACACACTTGGGGGAGCTCTGAGAACGATTTCAACTTGTTAAGAAAAACAGTGAATTTGGGAGCTTTAAGGCATTGTGTAACTTACCAGTTCCTTATTTATTCTTGTTCAAAATGTAACATCCAAATTGAACTTACCTTACATGATTTACATAAAATGTCTTTTTATAGTATATACTATATGTTAAAAAACACACAGCCACTGCTAGAAAAAAGTCCCATTTCGAAAAAATTTTCCCATTAAAAAAAAAAAAACATTCAAATTACTTAGATTTGATTAACTATCCAACACATTTTCAAAATCTGAAACTTATAGTTCTAAATCATCAATCAAACTTTGACTTAGAAGGTGACAAAGTTCTAGTGAAGCATCATAAAAAAAGTGGAAATTAAAGCAACGTGTTGGTAACGCTAATCAGGGAAAAGGTTTTATTTTGCTAGCGATCATAAAGATGAGTTCAGAGTGACAATATTCCAGAGTGATGGGCACATAAGGGGAAGGAGGAAAGTGCCTTACTCTCTGCACCCATTAT
This sequence comes from Heterobranchus longifilis, assembly GCA_028570985.1. NCBI lineage: Eukaryota > Metazoa > Chordata > Actinopteri > Siluriformes > Clariidae > Heterobranchus > Heterobranchus longifilis. The sequence continues at coordinate 7,751 of JAOVVB010103232.1, read as the reverse complement.
GCATAGTGGCCACTGTATAAGCCTCGGGAGGCAGTGTTATAATCTGGGGTTGCTTTAGTTGATCAAGTCTAGGCTCAGCAATGTTATGTGGCCATAAAATGAAGTCAGCTGATGACATGAATGTACCTGTTTTAAAAAGCCGCCAACACCTGTTAAAGTGTGTAACCCTTTTTGGCCAGACACTGTGTGCGTGTATGTGAATATTATTGGCCAAAGTATTTTTAGCATCCCAAATACAGTAAATATACTTATCATGTTAATGAGCTCAAAACAAGGTGGCGTTGCTGCATAATGGTTAGCACTGTGGCCTTAAACCTCCAGGGGTAGAGGGTTCTCCCTGTGCCTGGTGAATTTCCTAAGGTTACTCCCACACTCCAAAGACGGTTAGGTTAATTCGCATTTCCAAATTATTCTTTGTGTATGAGTGAGTGTGTATGTGTGTGTGCTTGTGCCCTGCAATTGATTGGCACCCTGTCGCGAATGTACCCAGCCTTGTGATCCAAGTTCTCAGCGATAGGCTTCAGGCCTCCCACAACCCTGTAGGATTAGTGGCATGAAGAATCAGTAAGAGTGAGTGAGTGAGAACTCATTTTCCTTAACAAGAAACTAAGATATCTTTCAAACCCCAAGAAGCCTGAGAGAGAGAGAGAGAGAGAGAGAGCGTTCATAACACTGTTTTAAACTTGCAGGTATTAAATTTTAATGGGCAAAAAAAATAACATTTACAGTGTAAATGGCTCACACAGGAGGACAGCTATTTGCTGCACTTAAATATCATTAAATAATCAGTCTAATACAAATTTACACGACAGGATTTTAATTTGCATTTAAATTGACACATAATACGTTTAATAATCCAATTGAACAATTTTAAATAATCAGGCATCAATAAAAATATATCAAAATTATTTAATGTTAAATATTATACAGTAATAAATTCAGCTTGTCTTCAGGCCAACAAGAATACAGTGAGGGCATTTGTAGAACCTTTTTATCAGAATCAACACTGTTTGCTGATATGACCACTGAGTATATGGGGAAAGTTCCTGGTCAGTGGTCTGGTGACGACAATACTAAAATAAAATCTTCAAAAAATGTACCTCAATACATAGAGTGGTGGTTGTCTGATTATTAAATGCTGAGGTGAAACTTCAGAAAAACAAATTAATTTTCTGTGTTGAATAACTTTCTCCCCCAATAAAACTGCTTCTCGTCAAAGAGGAGTTGACTAGCCCCTGGTCCAGCCCCATAGTAACAGTACGCAATACCAACCGGTCGATCAGGCTATGTATTGACTTCTGCCGTTTTAACGCCATCTTCACCTTTGACCCATACTCGCTTACCCGTGTATGGCAAGTTGTACATTTGAACATAATTAAACTGTTAACACTATCAGTGATCGTGAGATTCAAAAATATTCACTTCATCTTAGAGAAATGACTTTGTAATACATCCTGAACAGGTTTCAACACACATTTTTGTGTTGTGTTACACAAATGTGGCGTATGTATAACAGAAAATGGAGGATGCAATTATAGTGTGACAAACTTTTATTATCCAAGGAACCAAAATAAACACCAAACACTTGACACAAATTGTGTATCCAATAGTAGTACATGAACACATGCTGGAAAATCAGCTTTGCAGACTGGAAAGCTGTGGGAATGATGGGCATTGGATTTCATTGTATGGCAAATGGGTCGACATTCACCATGATTATTGTGTAGGGGAACATCAGGTGTGGCCAAGGTCTTTGGAACATTCACAATGATATGAGCTTACCTGGTGGCAGGCTTCTGGATACCTTTGCTTGGCTGCACTCCGTAATGAAGCAGTTGATATCCTGGTGAATATTGGGTCACTTTTCCTGGAATAATTGTTAGGCTTTTAGAGTGCCTGGGTGGCCTGTTGCTGGAGAACCCAAGTGACTTGCTGACGTCACAGATGGGACAAAGTAGCCTATTTTTTCCCATTGGTGCGCTGATTAGGGATGTTTCACACTTGTGTGCCGGTAATGTCCTCTTCAGGCAGGATATACTTATCAGCTGTTTTTCTGGGAAAATCAGCTGTTTTTCTGGTATCTGCAGGACAGATCCTATCTATCTATCTATCCATCCATCCATCCATCCATCCATCCATCCATATAATCAATGTCTTCAACTTTCTATGTGACCTTAAAGAATCCTTGGCATATTGGGCAAGTAATTTAGAGCTCAGCATAGAAGCACCTTATCTCTTAGTGAAAATTCCCTTAGCTGAGCAGCCCTGTTAAATGATTGGAATTGACTTTCTTGTACCTGTGTGAAATTCTTCTGTGTTAAATGACCTAGTGTGTGGAGTTTTGCTTTCAGATCACAAATGTACTGAATTTCATCCTTACTAAAAGATGGAACCTCCTCCCAATTTTCTCTGGACACCATGGGGTATTTGCCCAGAAAATAATTCAGTTGGGAGAATCTCATGTAGGCTTGTTGGACCTCAGTTACTGTGAATACCAAGCAGTGTGTGTGTGTGTGTGTGTTTGTGTGTGTGTGTGTGTGTGTGTGTTTGTGTGTGTTTGTGTGCGTGGCAGGAAAACAGTGCCTTACTCAGTCAAAATCTCTCTCAGGATTCACACTTGGTTAAATAATGCGGAAGAGTTCCTTCGTCACAATGCATGCAGAAATTGCGCAGATGAACTGCTGCTGGGTATTGCATTGTGTAACCCATTAGAAATAACTTAATAAGATGACACTTTACGGCACAATGTCATTTTTCAAGTGGCTTGTGAATTCTGTCATTTGAGATATGAGGCGCACCACTACCGCACATTTTTGCTAATGCCATGCCAATGCAAACAAGCTGCTGGTTTAGTGTTTTATTCAGTCTGATCCAAGCCTGCCATTGGATTAAAATTAGCTGCCTAAAATAGCTTTTCCAGCTATACCAGGCAATCATAAGTGGGTTAAAGAAGACCTAATAACAAAAGGAGATAATGGAGAGACAAGGCAGGCAGGCAAGACAAGATCGAGAGAGGTTGTTAAAAAATTCAGTCTTCTTCTGAATATGCTGCCAGGTTGTTTTCAGTCAATCACGTTGCTTTGTGGAGAGATGCCAGTCAATGGCACATCTAAACTGATGTTTCTTACAGCAATACGTATCAGCACCACCAGCTGGGCCAGTGAACAAAGTCTCTTGTGCTTTTGCTCAGGGATGGAGCTCACCCTCTGCATAATCACCTTGCCAAGACTATCAGGAGCATTTAACTCTTTAAAAATTGACACCGATAAGTAAACTGCACAATAAATCACAGGTGGAAAGCATTACATGTTACCTGTTGGCCTCACCTACAGTACCACTTGACCATGGCCCAACTGCTTTATTTTTATTGCCAGAAACTGAAACAAATAGCCATTAAATGAAAACTTACTTAAAGGCAGTCAGACATGAAAGGTAAAACTGTAAAGTCTATGAACAAAAGACACATAGACAGTGCTAATATTGACTGCGATTGTAGTTTTGGTTTTTCTAACTACATTGTGTCATTTCAATAAAATACTTAATAATAATTCATTGCTTGATCTCTAAAATATTTATCAGTTCAATAAACTTTTAATAATAAACATTCCTCAAAAATGTATATGTTTTCCTTGGTTTTGTTAAAAATATGTAATTTAAAGAAAAATGTAATGCAGTGATTAAAAATCTATTTAATGAAAAAAAATTGGTTAAGCATTCAACACATCAAGGCACACAAAATAGAAATATGAAAATCCCATTAAATGAATGGCTTTATTACCCATTAGCCATAGCAGGCTGATTTGCTTACAGCGGTAACAGGCAGTGCGGTTGTTTGCCGTAGCCACGAGCCATGCAGTCAATCTTTATCAAGTTAAGTGACAGTTCAGAAACAAACTGTGGTGCGTCAAATGACAGCCTCCTCAAATCTCAATACGTGAGAGATTTAGTGGCATGTCAAGTGGTAGCTGCCCTAGGCTGTGCAGGATCAATCTGTCATACATAAAAATGTCAATGCTGAAAGATGATGCTAAATAAGATACCTAAAGTGGCAACTCTCTTAACGAAAACACCACACACACAGTTTAAAATTATTTTCACTTTTTTTTTATTTTATAAAATAGTGGAGTAGTACTCGTAAACACATTATATTTCATTTACATAATATAATAAGATCCAAGATTCAAGAGTCAAAGAACTTTATTAAACCCAGAGGGAAATTGTTTCATAAAACATTTGATTTAATTGCTTCTTTTCTCACTTAAACAACATTATTTGACATCTCGGTGGCACGGTGGTGTAGTGGTTAGCACTGTCTCACTGTTGCATGTTCTCCCCGTGCTTGGTGGGTTTCCTCCAGGTACTCTGGTTTCCTCCCACAGTCCAAAAACCTGCAGGTTAGGCTAATTGGCTTTCCCAAATTGTCCGTAGTGTGTGAATTAGTGTGTGAGTCTGTGTATGTGTGTGTGCCCTGCGATGGATTGCCACCCTGTCCAGGGTATACCCTGCCTCATGCCCTAAGTCTGCCCTGGAATAGGCTCCAGGTCCCCCGTGACCCTGAATACAGGATAAACCGGTACAGATGATGATTGAGTGCTGGGCAGCTTTCTCTGATTACCGGTGTCATTTCTCATTTGCAATGAAGATGAATAAGAAACAACCCACCATTTTCCTAGCAGATGTTTGTTAAGTTAAGTTAAGTTAAGTTAAGCTTAACTTAAGTTAAGCTTAGTTTGTGAATGAGAAGGAAGCTTAGTGGAATTCCTGTGAGACTGTAAGCCACTCTCAGTTAGGTAACTACTACTATGTGTAGGCTTAACCTGAATTAAATAGGAACAACACAATGGTAGCATGCTTTTAAGACTATAAGCACAGCATAGGTCAATGACTGGAAAAGTACATATATATATGCTGTATGTGTGTGTGTGTGTGTGTGTGTGTGCTTATTTGGAAGCCTTGCCAGTTCTGTGCATTCGGAATATGGGAATGACATTGCAAAAAATGTAAAACTCTCAAAATGAGATTATATTATTATTATTATTATTATTATTATTATTATTATTATTATTTTGGTCATAGAAACAACCGAAAACATGTGATTGTGTGTACTGTATCTGTGCTATTTCTTAACTTATGTAACCAATTCTTTTTTTTTTTTTTACTCAGTCATGTTGGTATATTTGGTAAAAATAAATTAAAATTCAATTCACCGTATTTTGTCATAATTTGTCATGACCTCGGTCAAACGTTTCAGGTAGCCTTCCACATGTTTCTTACAAAAAGTTGCTAGAATTTTAGCCCATTTCTTCTGGCAGGACTGGTGTAACTGACGCAGGTTTGTAGGACTCATTGCTTGCACATGCTTTGTCAGTTCTGCCGTGAATTGTTTTATTGGTTTGAGGGGAGGGCTTTGTGATGGCCACTCCAAAACTTTGATGTTGTTGCAAATCTTTGGCAATTTCCTGGCTAATGTCTTAAGATGTAGCTTCAGTATATCTACAAAATCTTTCTTCCTCATGATGCCATCTATCAGTAAAGCAACCACACAACATGATGCTCCAACCCCTGTGCTTTGCATGGGGGATGGTTCTTCAGCTTGCAAACCTCCCTTTTTCCTCTAGACATCACCATGGTCATTATGGCCAAACAGTTCAATTCTTTTCATCAGACCAAAGGATTTTACTCCAAAGAGTAATATCCTTGTCCGTAAGTGCAGCTGCAAACCATAGTCTGACATTTTTAGTTTTGGAGCAGGAGTTTCTTCTTGGCTGAGCAGCCTTACAGGTTACAGTATATTGATATGATACTTTTGTACCTGTTTCCACTAGTGTCTTCACAATGCCCTTTCTTGTGGTAATCGTCTTTAAACTTGATTAGTATTGTTTTCACAGATGTATGTGCTACCAGTCATTTGGAAATTGCTTCCAAAAATAAACCAGGCTTGTGGAGGTCTTGGCTGATTTCTTTTTTTTCCATTAGTCAAACAAAGTGGTCCTAGGTAAAGACCTTAAAACCATGACAAATTTTTTTTTACATTTTCCGAGCTAGGCACAGTCAACCGAGTGTAGGTAAATTCAGACCCCCTGGAATTATGATGCATAAAGTAGATGTTGAATTGCTAAAACTATTATTATTATTTTTTAAATATGAAATCTGTAGAGTGGTTAAGAAAAGACCACTCTACAGTTTTGAAAAAATGACTTCAGACTAAATGTATATAAACTTGAACTTTAACTGTCTGAAGTGTAGGTAGGGTCTTATCACCTTTCAGTAAAATATTTAGTTTTTGGCGCTCACATCTTCTTTTTAGAGAATACATGTTTTAAAGAGGATTATTTCCCTTTTTGTAAATCATGTCCATCACAATGGTCATAAAAAAACACAGACAATTGCACTTTAGCTGACTTTAATGAGCACATTACTGTAAATGTGCATATAATTCAATTATTTGTGTCACTGAGTGACCTAGATCTGATGATGTAGGCTTATATATTAGGCTAATATTTTAGGATAATATATTTAAACAGAAACAGTGTTGCAAGCAAGAAGCATTGCAAATATATACTGTTAATGTCTGGGAAAAAATCTAAATAACTTGTTGCCAGCTGAATCATATTAATTAGTGCAGTTTTTTTCTCTGATGGTACAGGCATATTCCACGATAGCAATTACTGGGATTGATGGGGCTCAAGTTGTAAAAGAGTGGTTCAGATAGCATTAGACATTATTTTCACATATGGATTGGCCAGACAGAGTCCAGAGCTTAACCCCAATGGAATGTTTGGTATGTGCTGAAGAAGGCTTGACGCAATAGTCTGACTCCCCCAAACATTAGTAGGAGATCTTAGAGAGAGATTGCAGATGCAACTCTGGACGGAATAAATATTGTAACATTATAAAAATCGACTTATCGAAATGGATCCATGGTGAATGTGTCCCGTAATGAAAGCAAAAGTTGGGTCAGTTAGGTATTAGAGTGTGTGACTTTTTGGGGGGGTATATATTTACAGTTGGAAAGTATAAGTATAGTGTGTGTGTGTGTGTGTGTGTGTGTGTGTGTGTGTGTGTGTATGTGTGTATATAGAACTATCAGAACAGAATCATGCAATGTCAAGTTTACATACACCTTAGCTAAATATATTTAAATTCAGTTTAAGAATGTGAAATGTCCGAATAATATTTCCAAGAAAATTTGTTTCAGCTTTTATTCTCCTCATCATGTTCCTAGTGGGTCAGATATTTACATATACTTATTTGGTATTATTGGCTTGAAATAGTTAAACTTTGGTTAACATTTCAGGTAGCCTTTTACAAGCATCTTACAATGCTATGTTTACCCATTGCATTGTTTTATAGGTGGCAGGATAGGTGTCGCACTGGCACCCTGCACCTGCAGGGTCCAGGTTTGTTGTGCATGGAATTTGCATGTTCCCCCATGCTTGGTGTGTTTTGAGCAGGCAAGCTGACAGAAACGACGGATATATCTCCATGGTGTGGAATATCCATTGCCTGATGTGCATGTGGACAGAACAAACTGTCAAATAATAAATACATTAATTGAACATTTAAAAAACTTTGTAAATTGTAAATATATTAGATATCTCCTTGCATTTTTCCTTGCAGCAAATCTTTTTATCTGTCCATCATTCCACTCTACCCTACTTTTATTGTTTTAGGTCATAAACAGTCATAAAAGCATTTTATTGCATATAAAACTGTGCATGGTTGTGTATAAACCTGGGCCCTGAAGATCC
>JAOVVB010103194.1:0-12998 GCA_028570985.1 Heterobranchus longifilis | reverse complement strand
GGGTTACTTCTTTACTGGCGGAGGACAAACCTTCGTGCTGTGAGTGAGGGGACGCTAAGCTGCACAGACTTTTCTGGCTGTTTAGACATCAGGCTTAAGTGATGATGTTGCCAGAGGGTGGGCTTTATACATGTAGCGAGACCAGAAGACCAACAATCTAAAATAACCTTTTAGAGTTTGTAAGAGGCTGGTGGAGGATGTTTGTGAGCTTTAAACTGAGCTGTAAACCAGCACCGCGCAAGACCACTTTTGGCCAGTCCTCTTTTACAGTTAGAGGCCCACAGATTAGGAAATAAAAACATTAACTGACTTTAAAACTCTCAAAACTGAGACAAAACTATGGCTGACACAAAGGCAAATCTGTGAAGTTACATGTTTTATACAGCACAGCATACTTTAGCTTTTATTTCTCTCTTCCTTTTGTTTATTTTTAGTTGGTATTATCTTATTATCTTATCTTATCTTATCTTATTATCTTATTGTTCTTAATTCAGAAACGATGCTGGTCAGGTCTGTAACAGTCAGGGGCTGGAAAAGACTTTCTCATGATCTATTATTACCCCTCATTTTCATTTTTTTAATGATAAGACATTTAATAAATATACATACATACTCATGGGGACTACATGCATGCACACGAAAATTGTGCATATGCGTTTTCATATGCGTTATCATTTTGCACGTGTGTGTGTGTGTACATGGTTTTCCCTGGTTCTGTATGTTGCTGGGAGTTGTGGAGCACATGCATACACAGCACGTGTAAAATAACTGTAAATATTGTAATGTTTGTATGGTCATGTCGCTATTTATTGTGCGCTCAGTTTAAGAAATGTATTTTTATTAATGTATTTTTGGTAATGATATGTTATGATGTTTAAGTAGAAAAGCCTAACATGAGACAGGGGTTGCAAATTAGCCTTTGCTAGAAACCCTACATGCAACACATCTGTAACCTGTTACAGTATTTTTTTTTTTTTTGCATCATCCCTGACAAATAAACTGATAAATAAATAAACATGGAAATCTTATAAAACACTCGTAAAAGATTAAGAATATAACATATATAATGGAGGATTTAGTTTTCACGTGGAGATAAATGTAATGTTGGTCAGATTCAGAGCGAGCAGAGAAAACCCAGCATGCTGCAGTTCTTACGCTCCTCTGCTGCCCTCTGGTGGAGACACGGAAAACATCCGGCTACAATCTGACAGTTTGGACTCCGTTTTGTCTGTTAGAGCAGCGGTTACCCAACTTTTCTTTCCTTAAGGGACCCCTTTTCTATCATTAAGTGAACTGATGACTCCTGAATAAGTCACGTAGTTTATGGATATTTCATATGATATTCAATACATAACAATAACAGCACAGAACAACTGATAAACTGAACAATTAACCCAAATGCAGTAACTGCAGGAAGTTTGTGTAAAACAGTTTCGATGAATTTTGAGCAGATTATTTCCTGTGAATATCGTATCAGAGTTATTTTTTAGGAACTTTTAATACAATTCTGTGTCTGTATTTAGTTTAGAATTTTAAATAATCATAGATACTTAATAGGCTTCTTTTTTGACATATGCAGTGTTTTCTTCTTCCTGACACTTGACAGAAAAATAATCGTCAACTATTTTGGTAGTTGATTATTCGTTAAAGTAATTTTTCATGCAAAAATGGCAGAGAATGCTGTTTTCAGCCTCTCAAATATGGAGATTTTCTGCTTCCTCTGTCTCATATCACATTAAGCTGAATATCTTTGAGTTTTGGTCAGACACAACAAGACATCTAAAGACATCACCTTGGACTTTGACAAACTGAGATGGACATTTTTCACTATTTTCCAACATTTTATAGACCAAACGATTAATCGATTCATCGATAATGAAAATAATCTTTAGCTGCAGCCCGACGCTCTTACAGTATTTAATGTTAAATCATAGAATATTCTTGTGCTTCAGTGGTTATTGCGTCAGTGTTTTGTCAATAAGAAACAGATATGTATAACAGTATTATGTATTTATATGATCTTTAGAAAAGATAAGATGCTTTGTTGTCACTGCAGGTTACACAGCCAAATGTAGTTCAGCAGAAATCCACTCCACTTACTGTAGCAGCTTATAATGTATTAAAATATAGATATAAAATATTAACAGCCATATATACTGTCCAAACAAGACGATATATAAAAAGTAAAAATAAATAAAGTAAAATACCACTGTTAGTGATGGTTATTGCACTTATGTCATTAGCAGCAGCAGTTATGTATAAAAAGTCTTTTTATAGTTTATGGTCTCAACACAAACATGAAGTAGTAAACATGTAAATGACACATCGATCTGGATCTATAAATCCATTAAATGATCGACAATCCAATATCATCGATGCAAAGTGAAAATATCGATACATATCATCATCTTTAAGATGCACCTAATTGTTTATTTAAATTTAATTTCTGCTACCTTGTTTGAAAGGTAAATGATCACAAGCATAAAAATAACAGACTGGGGAAAGATGGAAAAACTGTGTTGGCTCTTTGTGGGCCGAATGCAACAATAAATTATTAAATTGTCTCAGACAGAAAAATAGAAATACATTTTAGACAAGCGGTCTCAAAGTACAGGCCCTCGAGCCTTTCTGTGTTGTAAAGAACGCAGCTATTCTTTATTTTTCTTATTGTAAACAAATCAACAAGTCAGTCTCAATACTTTCTGACTTCTGTAAATATTAAAATGAAATATTATTAATATATAATATCATATATATAAATATTGAACCAACACAAATATAGTTGAATTTTTTGTATTTTTTTTAAAGGCTCAGTAATTTCCTAAAACTGATGTCGCTTTTGTAATCGCACGCACGCACGCACGCACGCACGCACGCACGCACGCACGCACGCACACACAGTCCATAACCGTCAGTGTTTTTCAAGATTCAAACATCTGTAACACTGAAAATAAATAAGTGCAGTGAATGACTTACTTTCTGGTGGTTTTCTTGACGGTGTGGATGTGATGAGGCTTCAGGGGGTCTGCATTAGTAACTCCTGTCCTCCTCAGTGTCAGCGACAGTCAGCTGACTGGGACGCTGCACTTTGGATGACAAATGGGGAAATAACAAACAAAATCAAAAGAGTAAATCCAAGGCACAAGACGAGTTCCTGGTGGAACAATAAAAACAAGCTGACATGTTTCTGTCACACACACCTTCATCAGGGTAATATTACCAAACTACACTTAATATGCCAAAAAATATTTAGTGTATCCTAATACCCAGGTTAAATTCCATACTAGCATGCTATTTAGTCGCTAAAACAGTATGTGAGATGTTTTAGTATGTCTGAAACCTCAGTATGAAACCAATAGTACGCAGTGTGCATACTATTTCTGGTAAAATATGACAGTATGCAACACTGGACACTGCGGCAGCATAAATATCCCACAATGCACTGCGGTAGTGATGACAACGTTGATAACAGACTGAACGGACAGCGATGAAAGCAGCTCTTCAATTTACATTAAAAAATCAGTGATTTCGTTGTATGGATTAGCTGCTTATATTTTCCAGTGATTCAAACATTATCTGGTGACAAGGGTAGAGCTGAGGCACGGGTTACCATGGTTACGTGTCCAACGTTTTCAGTGCGTCCTAAAAGATGCATATACTACTGTTTATTGACTGATAGTATACATATTGAGGAGGTAGTGCACAGTATGTGATTTCAGACGCAGCCCTTCTAGAAAAACCCCATTTACAAATGTGACAGAACATTATATTTACATATATTACCATTACTATAAATCACATATTGCACACCTTACATTACGGCTGCCCATATTCCAAACCTATTTCCATATGTTTCGATTGATTTCCTGCCTCCCAGGCAGTCTGTGCTTTCCACTCATCTCAGCGCACTATTAAAACACTTTCTTCAGATAGGTCATCTATCACAGTGACCTTTTCATTGCATGGTTATACAACAGCGAGCAGGGACTGATTCAAAAGCTATTGGTGCATTCAAGAACACTCTGACATTTGAGTCTTGACAGTCAGCTGCTGGACAGTGACCTTTTTAAAGCAAAGAACGGCCAAATTCTCTGCAGCCAGTGTCATTTCCATAGACCGTCAGTGACTACATGTACCAGAGGCTTTACATGTGAGTTATGAGAGCAGTGATTCCCAGCCAGAGGTACTTGTACCCCTGGGGGTACTTCAGCAGCTGCCAGGGGCTACGTGGAAAGATTGAAGAGTAACGTCAGCTCAACTCATTTGAAAACAACTGAAATTATGATTTGATTAAAATAATATATCCACATATTAACATTAAGTCAACTGTAACACTACATGTTGCAGTTGCGTGTGTGAAAACTAGTGAGCCAGTGAGCACAGAAGTTTAAACATGGAGCTAAAAGTAACCCAATGAATAAATGGTGGCTAAAGTACCGACTAAACAGTCCAAATAATTATCTTAAAAAAGGTTAAAAAGTTAGCTGAAAGTATTGGATACATTGCTGAATTTTTTTGCTTAAAGTATTGAATACTAAGTGATTGAAATAGTTAGCTTAAAGTTTTGGAAATAGGTTGTAATAGTTAGATAAAAGTAATGCTAATTAATAAATGGTTTAAATAGTTAGCTAAAAGTAACGTTAATTAATAAATGGTTTAAATAGCTAAAAGTAACATTAATTAATAAATGGTTTAAATAGCTAAAAGTAACGTTAATTGATAAATGGTTTAAATAGTTAGCTAAAAGTAACGTTAATTAATAAATGGTTTAAATAGTTAGCTAAAAGTAACGTTAATTAATAAATGGTTTAAATAGCTAAAAGTAACGTTAATTAATAAATGGATCAAATAGTTAGCTAAAAGTAACGTTAATTAATAAATGGTTGGAATCTTTTTAAATATAAAAGTGGATAAATGGTTGAAATGTTCAGCTTCACTCAGTCGTACGATTGCTGATCAAACCAACCTAAATATTGTCAGTTCAATGGTACGAATAAATACAACATTCACTTTTATGTAATGAATAGTGTTATACATTTGGAACATACATTGGGAATCGACACCTGCCAGGGCTGTGGGGGTGCCTCAGGCCAAAAACATCGGGATTTACTGATAGTAGGTAGTAAATCAAAGACAACATTACTTGTTGTTTGTGTATTAGCATTTCTCCACTCATCCGTGAAGCTGCATTAGCATCCACCCCTGGGTGTTCCAGTCTAACATAGTCATAGCAGATGTTCTCCTTCTCTCTCCATGCAGTCATTAGCTTTTGTTGCAGGAGATACTTGCTCCACAGGGCGAAAACCAGCGGAGTTTGAAGCAGCCTGTTTCCATGTGGTTGGTCGTGACGTGCAGGACAGTGGGTGTCATCGATTTCTGCCTCGTATGGATTTGCTCACCTGCTGGTAGCATCATAAATGTTACACTACAGAGGATTTGTGACAGGACTGATGCTGACGGCTGCTAATCAACTTCACAATAAGCTCTTGAATCCACTCATGACTATACTGCTGATGTACTGCAACAAAAGACTCAATTTACACTTGACATGTCAGGTGTCTCATATCCAGATTTAACCAAGATACCATTTTATATCAGCTCCACACTCCAGCCTCGCGGTGTCCAAACTCATAGCGAGGCTGCATTCTGTTCTGTGGAATCAGAGCTGCTGTGGGGTAATTGTATTCAATCTCGAGAGCACCAGGTAACTCTTTAAGTTGTTTTTCTCAGAGGTTAATTATCTTGTTACCTCAAGAAAACAGAAAGAAAAAAGCAGGTTGGATAAAAAAAATAACGATCTTGAAATAACATGATTAAAAATAATTGCAACCATGGCCAGTGCCCTTATGTGCCCAGCATGGGCCTCGTAATGAGACGAGAGTATAATGAAAGTATTTAGAGACAGACTGACACGTTGTTTGAGTCTCCACATGGGATTTGTTTTCCTGGAAATCAGACGCATCTGCCGAGCTCATGTTTCACTTGCTAAGGCATTATGTCTGGCCCCCCTCCCGTTCATTTCCAGCGGACCAATCACAACCGTTCACATGACATGGGGCGGGTTTGATGACTGACAGAGGAGCGTCATGCTAGAATGTAGTTACCGAACGTAGTTACTCAGATCAAACTGTCAAACAGAGCTGATCAATCCAATCCGATTTATCTGTAATTTGAGAACGTTTGAAACGGACTAGGCACAGCTCCAACTTGCATGTGTTGCTCAGCGTTACGCCGTTTCATTGCTCTGACTGACTGCAGGTCTGTCCAACTTTGTCCAAGGGCATTTTGGTCTGCGCTGTTGATAATGCCCCTTGGAAATAAAAGACTTCCAGACTAATGTGCAGGACATTTGTTAGGGACTATTTTAAGTGGCGTATTAATACACCTTTGGGTGGTAGAGGTGTATTAATCTGTAGGGACATGTCACCCATGTACATCCATGGACCTCTTTGGCACAGAGACAACCAATATTTTCGGTTTTAGGAGAACTATTACTGGAACTATTGCTTGATGAAAACAGAGTATCCATCCGCCCAGTACGTCAGTGCAGAATCTCTATACCGACTGCAGATACGATCAGTCAGTGCAGGTTTTGGTCTCTGTACAAGACTGCAGGAATTTGCACGCAGTTACTGGACCCGGCTGCTGTTCACCAAGAAACAGTTCCAGCCACAACCGTCGCATGGGCAGTCCTGCAGTCTTTTTCATGATTGTCTGTTCTTGACCCAACATGCTTCTAAAATGAAATTTCTGAGGTTGCAAGTAAAGCGTTTGGGTCCGGTACAGATCTGTCCCAATCAGAATCAGTGTCCTGTGTGGAGCTAACGTTACTGCCAGTTACGGGCATTGCTGGACTATGGACCAGGCCAGTGGGGCCAGTGCCCTGGGGCCTCGGAGTGCCAGGGGGCCTCCGAGCTTCAGACCGAGTACCGTGTGTGGACCAACACTTCTGAAGTTGAATGCCGGGGCCCTCAGTGTGCACAGTGCAAGCTGAACACTAGGCTCCTGGGTGCTTATGACGTTAGTTAACCACAAGGGCCCCCCAAGACTCGTCAGTGCTTACAATGTGAGAGCCCCTGGTCCCTTGATGTTTAGAACATAAGCTGTCCACTAGGGCCCCCACGGCCCTTGGTGTTTAAAATGTGAGCTCACCACTAGGGCCTTTAGGCCTCTCAAGGCTTACAGTGTGAGGGCCCTCAGGCCCCTTAGCGTTTTAAGAGTGAGCTGACCACTAGGGCCCCTAGGAACCTGGGGCTTAAAGCGTGATCTGACCACTCTGGTCCCTCGGCCCCTCCATACTTAAAGCATGAGCTAACCACTTGGCCCCCCGGGCCCCACAGTGCATAACACCTGGGCCCCTGAATTGACCTGGGGGAGGGGGGCCTCCAGGAGACATGTGCCCAGGGGCCTCATGGCACTATGATCTGGCCCTGCACAAGGCTAACGTGGTTCAGGTGTGTGAGCAGCGTGATGCTGCAATATCATGGATTATATCAGAAGTGGAGAATATTTCTTCATTGAAAGAAAAGCAAAGAACACCACTGAAGGTTTTTCAGCACTTCTCCTGACTGACTTCAGCACAAGTTTGATAAAACAGATGGTTCGTCCAATCACCTGCCAGGTATTTTTTTAAAGCGCCTGCCCTTTTCCAAACTGTTTCCGATGACGACTTCTCAGATGTTTCCGTGAAAACGAACCATCTGGCGACGTCAGGTTAGGTAAAGCACGAATCATGAACATCGCCTGCCTTCGCTTCTGTCGTTCCACCTCACTGGATCTGACTCTTCTTCTGCTGCAAACTTGAGCATGGTGACATCAGTATCGCACGCCGCCTCTCTTCATGGATTTCCTGTACAGACTCACGGAGCATGAAGCCCAGCTGCAGGAATTCAGTAAAGGTCAAAAACACAAGTGAGGACTGAAGCAAACGAACATCTGCACAGATGTAACACCATCAGCCTGAAGGTGCCAGGTGCGTCTCACTACTGTTGGCAATGGTTGCCTTGGTAACAGCAATGGGCCATTGTAATCCACGGGATGTTTGCCCAACCTTTATAAGCTGTCACAGACACACACACACACGCACACACAGCACCAAATGCTATCACATGATATTGGCGCGTCATGACCGTCAGCCACAACGTGTTCTGCTCAGAGGTGAGCCGTGTGCACATTATTCTGACATTAATAGCCATTCATCCCTCCCACTGTGCAGACGCCTTCTGACACCGGAGGTTTCATTTAACATTCAATATGAATCACTCATCAGTAACATGGCTGTTGTTATAAATGCATGATATTCATATGTATTTATGAGAGAACAAAAGGTCATTGTGGAAGTTGTAAACAAGCACAAGATGGTGTCGAAAGAGGATTTGTTCCATCAGGTGACAGATGGTGGCTGATGTCAGATCAGTCTCAAAGGGCTTTAAAGCTCAAATATGCAACACTAGTACTTGGTGACAAATAAATAAATGAATAAATAAATACAATGTTCATAAAAAATACAAACTGCAGGATACAGATACAAAACATATACAGAACAAAATACATAAAATATATAAATTTGCACAAACCAAAATACCTAAACAAAAACTAAGAAATGCAACTCATATTACAAGATTTTCAAGTGATTCAGCTACAATTTTTCAAACTAAGCTCATTAGCCCCATTGATTCGAGCAGTCGACAGCTCCAGATAAGCAACATCTAGAAATGTGAGGACCCAGTGTGACATTCCCAGTCTGTGCTCATGCCTGGATCTCTACTAGGATGAGGTTGGCAGTTTATTAACAAAGATGATGATTTTAGTTTGATAAAATAAGGCCCACTTACTACCTTTTGATCTTCATCCAACCAAGATAAATGACATTACCATGCAGGTAATTTGCAGTACTCTGAAGTATTTTGAAGGAAACATATGTTTTCTAATTATCATTAACATTAAGGTAAGGCTAAAACATATAGAAAGAATCACAGTGGTGTCGTTAACAACAACAATCACTTCTGGTTAGACAACTAGCAGTTGATTTGTATTTGCAGAGATATGTGAAATCGGCAAACTTGTTTCTTTCTGTTGTTACTTTCAACTGTAACTGTAAACTTTAAAGATAAAGTCGGCTCTGTCTCACACCCGACACAAAGCGGCACGCTGTGCAAGTGTCATTGCTAGTTTCAGACTGACGCAGTTGTCATTTTCTCGCCCACGTTGTGTTAATAGTAGATGTGCTTGTGCTCCTCTGTGCACCCATGTGTGTGTGTGTGTGTGGTGTTAAAATGAGATGTGGTCAGGCGTGTGTTGACGTGTTGCTATCTTGAGGCAGCAGAAATCACTTGCACCATTGACCAACAAAAACCTGGTTTGAAGTCTATGGTGGAGTATTTTCTTGCGATTTAAAAGATGTGATGCGTAGATTACAGTTATTTCGGCAGCCCCGCTGTTAATTAACATTCTGATTAATAACGGGTGGGCTGCAGGTGGGTGAAATAATACATCACTAATGAGGAAAATATTAATTTCATCCTCTAAAATGTGGACAAGGCAGAGAGCAGAGCTGCAGGAACAACAGCGTAACTTCATTCATTATTCCAGAAGCTAAATCTTTTGTTCTGTTTCCATTTTTTTTTCATTTTGCTGCTTAAATGTCCCACAATATCTGCTGCAGTGACATAACTGAGCGCATGGAGACGTTTACAATTACTGAAAGCATCCTCTCTCATTAAAGTCAATTCTTAAAGAAAACACTCAGAAATCATTTCAATAAATAATTAAAAAAAGAAAACAATAGAACTAAAGACATGTTTCTTTTATGTCTGAATACAATACTATCTCTGGAAAGAACATTATCAAAAAAACATTTGGGTCTAATAAAATAAGACCCTTCTTTGCCTGTATGACAACGTTTGTTATAAAAGGGGAGAATTTTTAGAGAACACAAACTAACGCTAAAGAGGTGTATGGAAAATTACAGATTTACACACTTATGTTACTAAAAAGTACAGAGGTAAAAAGTATAAAATCAGAGATTATTAATTGTGTGTCTACACGTCATCTATATGCTGAAGTGTCCTTGCGGTTTACGGAGGCCAAACAAATCATGAAGTTAAGAATAGCTGGAAATAAAGCAGCTAGAAGAAATGAAAACATGGATTACGTCGTTGTGAAGCACTAGAAAGACAGAGACCACGGTTCTACTGCCTCTGTTAGGTATTAAGAGTCGCTCCTAACCCTCGGGGTGGCAATATCATAAATAAGTTATTGAAAAGGGAATACTCTCAACTCCTTGGAGGCGCAAGGATTGAATAAAATAATAAACTTAAGTCCATTTTCATAACTTGTGCTTGTATGTTCTGAACCTTCATTGTTTCTCTGTGCCTACAGGTGACCTCGTATGTAGGTAAAGCTGAGCCAGTAAAACCCCTCCTGGTCCCTCTCGTCTCTTATTAAATCAGAGATAATGTCACAATCC
Organism: Heterobranchus longifilis; assembly: GCA_028570985.1. Classification (NCBI taxonomy): domain Eukaryota; kingdom Metazoa; phylum Chordata; class Actinopteri; order Siluriformes; family Clariidae; genus Heterobranchus; species Heterobranchus longifilis. The sequence continues at coordinate 2,530 of JAOVVB010103194.1, read as the reverse complement.
CATCACCCCCCGTGTGTTTGATTTCTTTTCTAAAGCCGCCTTTACACGACATGTTTCAAGGGACCTAATTCAGATTTTTTCCTCTCATGTGGCACAGATCGGATATGTATTATGAACGTGGAAGCAGGAAAAAAGCACATGGGATCAGATATTCTCAGCTCCGATTCAGGTCTCATCCATATGTGGAAATAAATCCAATATAAATCGGATATCTGCCCAAGTGTCTGTCATGTAAGCGAGTCACACGTCATTGAAAATACGGCGGTGCTGCATTTGAATGACGTGGCGTGCAAAGAACAACGTGCTCTCGGCTGATAAGGTAAAAAGCTGCTGGCGCTGCTCCCGCTAGCTTAGCAGTTAGCCACCGTGCCAAACTCCCATCGGAAAATCTGAACGATGTAGCAGCGACCATCGCTGCATCTCCTTCTTCTACTCCGCTGCTTTAAAATGCAGCCAATATGTTGCACACCTCTAAAGATGCTTCGGAAAGCAACAGCTTGAATTATTATTTCGCTCTCGTCTGTCGACTTCATTTCTGTTTCCGGGTCGGTAGCCAAACCCTCGTATGCACATGTGGGGTTTTTCAAGTGGATCACTTGAACCATGTAGTGTAAATGCACATATCGGATATGGGCGGTCAAGACCTGGGCATCAAGACCTCCAGTGTAAATGCAGCCTTAGTCTCCTGAGTATGATGCTGTGTGCCTGGTTTTATTTATTTCTCTCTCCATTGACTGCATCTCGGAGCAGCACACCTGTGTGTAATGTCCTTGGTGGACTCCTGCTGAGAGCAGCGTCCTCATCAGCATGCAGCTGCCTCAATGTCGTAGTTACTTTCATTAACAGTTCCACATCATCATCATCATCGGTCCAAGAAAAGAAATCTCTGCTCTTACTTTTCACCACTGCTGTTCTTTCTTCGTAGTATTTTCTGTTATTATTATTATTATTATTATAAATCCATGACTTTCAACCGTTGAATAGATAATCGTTTTAATATGCACAGAGAGTATTTCTGACACGGTGCTAAAATGGTTTTAAATGAAAACGTGGAAATGTAAATGTGGCTTTAGTTGAGTGTTTTCGGCCTCTCAGTGGTTCAGTTTGACGTCATGGAGACTTTACTCATGTTTTATACAACCTATGGTAGAGAAGCACTGCTGTGCATGTTCTTCAGTTGATTGAAATCAACTCGTTCATTTGTTCGAGGCCGAGCTTCTGCAGTAGAGCCTCCTCCCCATCCATCCCCGGCTCCCAATCACTGCCACTGCACACGTGCCAAACTTAATGAATTACAGCATCTGTGCTGATTTGTTAAAGCTCCTTTAAATATTCATATGAAGTAGCTGCAGCAGTACTGATAGCTGCGTTGCACATGCTGGTATCCCAGGATGTTGTAAAACACAGTGCATGATCATCGTTAACTTTCACGACATTTTAATGTCAGACTTTTTATTTCCTGCCCATATCAGAGTGACAGGAAGTTAAATTGTGCTTTGATTTAATTTGCACTCCTTTTTGAGTTATCTCCATCTTATTAATAACTCTAGTATCCAAATCTTCTGCCGTCTCGTTGGAATCCCCACTCTGCATTTATTTATTTATCTCTCTTTGTTTCCTCTAACTCAATTCAACAATGCATTTTCAGCCCATCAAACATTCATCATTTTCCTCTTATCTCACCTTAAGATGCATTTTTCAGGGGAAAGAGACTTGAAACAGTGGAAAGCTGGGAGATAAAAGCGACAATGTGTGTGTGCGCGTGTGCATGTGCGTGTGTGTGAGGGAGAGAGAGAGAGAGAGCATGTCAGTGTGCAACAAAAACAAGTGTCTGACAGCACAGAGGGAGAGGGAGAGGGAGAGAGAGTGGGCTGAGAGTGTGTGGAGAGGCAGAGGAGAGTGTAGCAGCATTAAGCAGAGATGAGTGGATGCTGACAGACACACAGCTGCTGATGGGGAGAGGGAGACGGTGAAGACAAGATACTCACACTCCGGAGGAGAGAGCAGATACGGTCCATCACCACGGCGATTAGGATGGGAGGACAGCAGCATTTCTGCAGCTACAGATAGACGGTAAGTTACCAACGCACACCTGCAATTGTCAAAGTGAATCATCAGATTCAGCGAAGGTCAATGCAAACAAGACTGCCATGTGTTTATGGACAAGTTCAGGTGATTTTTGTGTCTTTTTTCATCTTTTTTTTTTTCCAATTTTCATTGATACTATTTGAATAAGATGCTCAGTGTAAATGCTTTTTTTTTTTAAGATGATAAATATTCCCTGCAAACGCCAGCGCAAACTCATATTCAAAATGAAAACATTTTTAATTAGTTTGTTTGTCAATATTCACACCGTCATTTCATCAGTGACAGTCTGTATGTTTGTAACTGCTGTCAAAACGCTGTTATAATCTGCTCCGTGTAACACTGAGCGTTCTTTGAAGGACGGCAAATTACAAGCACTGTCCCGAGTGATTAAGTTATTAATCACATTTATACAAGAACGTAGGTTTCTGGAGTGGGCGGGGGG
>JAOVVB010103166.1:0-12998 GCA_028570985.1 Heterobranchus longifilis | reverse complement strand
GTGTGAATGGGTGAATGACTCGCAGTGTAAAGCGCATTGAGTGGTCGCAAAGACTAGAAAATCGCTATATAAGTACAACAGCAACAACAGCCCGCTGTGCCTGGCCGTCCTCGGCACACATCATATCGAATGACAAACAACATGTTCATGTCGAGTCATGGAATTACAGCATAGAAGAGAACTGCATTTCTAAATGAAAAACCTCTGTGATATTCTTAGGTTTATCCAGCCCGAGCGACCTTGCTCACAGCACAATGGCGTGGTAAATAAATGCCATTGATGATTATTACATGACGGAAACATGTGGAGGAAAGTTGAAGCTAAGGTTGCTTGTATTATTCTGTCAGCCGGTTTCCATCAGTATATATCACTGTCATTGTAACCTCAGTAAATAGGCTCCTGATGGACCACCTTACTCGTCTTTTGTTTACTGGAAAGAAATTGGTTTGAGACCGCATGTTAGTGAAAGTGTTGTCCTGTATTATGCTTCTCTCAATGGACTGCACGCGTTCCTGCTTTGAATTTTCCCCCAGAAGCTCGTTCATCACAGCCGTCACGCCAGCAGAGCAGTCACGTCAAACGTTTGTGAATGCACCCATAAAAAGGAAGGGGCTCGGTTTTTAATTGGCGATAGAAGTTTGGAGTTCAGTTTGACTGCTATATTGCAGCTAATTAAAAGCAATGGCGGGCAGCGAAGGGAGACCCTGAAACATCTTGACGTTGAGTGGGTTTTTCCCGAGAGTCGTTAACTTGCAGTGTTTGACTTAGAGTGAGGAGAGCTGCAAAAACATTGTTCCTCACCAACAAACAAAACTCTTTTGTTTTGTTTTGTTCTGGGATCCCTATAGTGTGCGCCCTGCAGATTTTGAGGGAATTGGGATTATCACATGCAATAGGAATTCTGTTGTTTTTTTTTACAAACCCCTGTTACAAAAATATTCCACATTGTTCTGCATATTGCTGTTTTCCCAAATGTCCTAATTATGCAAATGATTCTGCTCACCACATGGGACTTAAATTACCCGCACCATCTGGGAGTCCATGAACACATCGTCAGAAGGAGGACTGCTGTGTTTATGATGGGAACTTAACTCTGGAACTAAAAGTTACTCCATTTAAAAAAACAAAAAACATGCCAATCGGCTGCAGAAAACATGAAATATCTTTTAGCCATATGCCTTCAAAGGCAAGCCTGTGGATTGGTGAAAATCCTCAACAGTGGCTTAAAGGCTTCAATCAAAGTAAGGGGTGGATTTCCTTATTTCAGTCCTACGACTGAAGCCACTCTTCTTTTGAGTCACTCCACTCTGGACCTGATATTTTGCTGTAGAAATGACGTGGAAACATTGTGTTCTTGTTGCAGTGCAGCTCTACATTCATCTTCTTCACACCTCACTACACCTGGGACTGAATCCAGGTGTAGTTTCAAGTGCAGTATCTACTATTGATTTTTAAAATTTTTAATTTATTGTTTATTTGGGAGGGACAATGCATATTAATGAATATGAACTAGCCACAGGCTAGTTTCCATCTGCCGTCTCTCGGCAGGTTGATGTTACTTTAAAACACAGAGAAAAAATATCACAATATTATAATAGAGGTTATTTTTTATGTCATCGGCTGTGTAGAAAAAATGACTTTTTGAATACGTTTTACTGAAGCAGAAATAAATAAAAATGTATTTTTGTTGTTTTAATAAGTAATTTTACTATTTACAGTAATATATTTGTTTGGTAACGGTGTTTAATGTGACACTAAAAAAAAAAGATGTCAAGAAATAGGAAAAATGCAATTTCACAGAGCTCAAAGTGACACCTTCAAATTTTAACAGTCCTAAACCTAAATATATTTCATTTACAATGATGTAAAAGACAGAAAAACGGCAAGCTGGAAGAGATATTTTCGACATTTTTGCTTAAGAAACGACTTAAACATTAACTTGATAATGGTGACAATTAAATTTCAGTCGATTAATCGACTCGTATGTACTCATTTGTTCATTTATTCATTTGGTATGAGTACGTGTATTCTCTCAGATGTTGAATATCTCATTTCTCAAGCAAATTGCTCGCTGCTTATGAGTGAAGTAATTAATAAAACATCTGTTCCTGGCGCTGTTGTTCTCTTTGACAGAATCTTCTGGAGAAGTCAGCAGAGAGGGAGACTCGTCAGGAGTACGCCCTGGCCATGATTCAGTGCAAAGTGCTGAAGCAACTCGAGAACCTCGAGCAGCAGAAGTATGACGACGAGGACATCACTGAGGACATTAAGTTCCTGCTGGAGAGGCTGGGAGAGAGCGTGCAGGATCTCAGGTACCCGGTCGATTCTATTTCAGCAACAACAAGTCTTTTATTTTCAGTCTTGAGTAGTTCAGCTACAGAGAGCAGATTGTGAAAACATTGTATGTAATATTCCGCAAAAATAGATGTTTGGAAGAAGTCTTTCAGAGAAAAGGATATTATAGTGCTGTAGTTGAATCTGGTAAATCCAAGGGCGTAGAATTGGGTAGAGGCGATAGGGACGTCTCCCTACTAATATCCAGCCACTGCTGATTCGTCCCTAATTGTGATCAAAATATTAAAATATTAGGGCTGTACCCAACTCAGAATTTTGTCAGTCGAATCAGATCTGACTGTCCAATGTGACGATTCGGCTATTTCTAATATAGTAAACAAGCCAAGTTAGCCCTCCAAGCTAATGCGTGCTAACTATAACAACTATGTGCCGTGTTGTATTTTGTGTGTTCTTATGTTGTTTTTAGTCTGTACTGCTTGTTATTGTGTTGTATTCTTGTATTCTGACCTGCCAAAGGGACTGCAGATGCAAATTAGCTTAAGCTAAAATCTGGTACAGTGCATCATATGTTACCATACATGTTTTAACTGTACATTGTCCCTTTTTAACAAATAAAGTAAAGTAATAATAATAATATTCTCTATCTTGTAAGGGGTCCTCGGCTGAAAGATGATTGAGAACCTCTGGTGTGGAGGACTTGGTAAAAAGAAGAAAAACCTGGTAAAAAGAAGCTTTCTTAAAAAAACAAAACAAGCAGTAGTATGTCATAAAGGTTCAATTTAGCACGGGATTTGATGTGGCATTGCTGTATGTGAACAGCTGGTTACATATTTTGGTGTCAGCAGAGAACAGAGTGATCTTTGCCAACAAGGCTGCTGCATGCGATTCCCACTCTGCATCATTACCCCTCCGTTTAGAAAGGAAGTCCCATGGGTGAAAACTGTCGCGCCATTTGTTTCACTTACCGTGCACACTTACATTACACTACAGTTACTTAACATTCATTTCCTCATATCAGTCTCCGTCTCTCGCTGTGCGAGTACCTCAGTAGGCTTTAAGTGCTTTTCCCTAATAGAGAATCATTTCACAGCAGAGACGGCGTTTGGCACATTACAAGGGTTAATTACAAAGAGCAAAGAATACATGCCAGCGTTCTCTAACATGCTCATTAAGGCCCCGTCTACATGCATCTGGATATTTTTGGAAATGGATATTTTCCTCTCAGTTTTGACCTCTCATCCACATATAAAGTTTACGTTTTTACAAAGATTTACGTCACTAAAACTTATATTTTTTTAACGCCTTCTAAGGTGAATATTTTCAAAAACTGTGTCTGTGAAACCGGGAGATTTTGGGAAACGATGACATCATCTCCTCAGTTCGCGCACGCCCATTGCTGCTTTGTGTAATAAGCAGAAACAACAACAGCTACGGCTACATGCTAACAGCTAACGGTAAGCAGTACATTAGCAGCAACTTCACCTTAACGTCCGTCCACATGAGTCACATTTCGTTTTTTTTCCCACAGCACCTTGGACCGTGTATCAGAAAGATAAAGAAATAATTAGCTTCTATTGTTTTACTATTGTTGGATCTGTAACTACCGCAGAAGCTAAAGCTAAGCGTATGCTCAGATTCTTCTTCTCTGGTGTTTGACGCATGGTTGACGTAGCCTTTATCGCCCCCTACTGGCCCGGCGAGCGTTTGGAGTGGATGGATTATTTTTTTTTTTTTTTTAAATGGAGAAAAATATCTGTCTATAAAAATATTCAGACACATGTAGACGGGGCCTAAAATACACTCACAGCATCAATGCAATGGAACTCACTGTAACACAGAGGTGACAGGAGCCAGCTCGTTACTGTCTCGCTCCGCCTCTAACTCCAGGTCGTCTGCGAAGCTGCAGTTCCTCCGCAGGGGGCTGGGGGTGTGGACGTCCAAGAGTCCAGGGCTTCTTTTCACTGCATGTTCACAAACAGACAGCAGTGTTGGGAAATTCTAGGTGGCCTCATCTGTAATCAGACAGAATTGTTAAACTCTGTTTACATCTTCAGTCGAGTCAACGTGGGGGCGGATTCTAAGTTCTGGACCCAGACAGGAGCCGAAGGTGAGCCGAGGGACTAGAAATATCTCCCGTTGTCAAGTGGTATCTAAGGTTCGTCCTATTTACTGGAGAAGTCAACAACCTTTCCATTGCACGGGATCAAGATCGTTCCATGTATTAGTCAAATGCTCAGGTGTTACCAGGGAAACTGAGTTATTGTTTGAAAAAAAAAAACAACAACTTTAGATTTCAAAATATACATGAATGGTCTTTTTCTTCAGCAAGTGACTGTGGTATAAGCAGGTGAATGCCCTTGGAGGTGTCTATAATCAGGTTTTAATGGACTCCAGCGGAGGCAGCTGTCCTCCGCTGCGGTTCTGACCTCCGCGTTGTCCATTAAAACCAGATAATGGACAACTCGAAGGGCATTAACCCATACATGTGTATGCATCCAGAGCATTCAGCGATGCTAAGCTTTATAGCTTTGGACTCCGGTCAGGTTGAGGTTTGGAGATTTACAATGTAATTCATCTAACTGCCATCAAGAAAAGAGAAAGCAATTAGCCTGTATGTTGCTTTCTAAGTTAAAAGGCAGAGCCATAGTTAACGGCTGAAATAAAGGAGAAAAAAGCAGCTTTTCAAAATCCCCGATGCTTTGGAGAAGGTTTCTCCATTGTGACTCGTGACCCTGCACTGTACAGTAAGAATATGACATTTTTAGATGAGAAAAAAAGATCTGCATTTACAGCCACATTCATCCAGATAATACTGGGAAAAGGTGAAGTTGAGTGTTAATAGTTTCCTGTAATTAGTTTTTTTTCTCCACAAAAACCCCATGACCAAAGAGGAAAGGTTTATTGGATCCTTGTGTTGTTTTTTTTTGCTGCTGTGCTGCTTTGTCTTATTCTGTGTATAATGTGGCAATTCCAAAATCATTTTGTTGTTGTGAGAATCTGCACTGTGTGTACAGCGCATCTGAAGAACACCTGTTTGATTGATATTCCCTGGAGTGCACGAGAAAAAACACAAACATGATTTATGAAAATGAACAAAAATTGGGATAACTTATCAAAACAACAAAAATGTGATTTTCCCTGGAGTGCAAAAGCATTACCAACAACAACATGATTTAGGAAAATAAATAAAAAAATTGGATATCTCTTTTTTGCAAATAAAGCCTTATTCTGTTTCTCTTTGAGGAAAGAAAAAAAACTAACACAAGTTTCGTTTGAATTTAGGTCTAAAATGTCGTTAAAAACACAAGATTGATTGGTCAGGTATTGGTGTCAATTTCATGTCAAATTAATTAATTAATAAACAAATACATGTATATAAAAAGTGCTATTTTAAATCCAGGAGACAGAATCAAAATGCGAAAAAAAAAGCATCCACACACTCAAATCTGTGCAAAATTTAAGAGCAGCAAGCGTTCTGTCAGAACAGGAGACCAGGAAGTCTCCAAAATTTACTGTAACCTGAAATCTACAGAGGTCTACAGCAAAGATGGCATAGAGTTGTTATGGAATTATGTGAATCTGCAAATGCAGTGTATTAAAAGTGCACCAGCTAGAGAAGTGTGATACAACTGGTCTGGAAATAAAAAACATGGTGTGAAATGCATCAGCTTTATATGGATTTAATTGGTGCTGTCAACCAGGACAGGAGAGATGTCACATGACAAGCCATGACAAGCTGAGGTTTCTCAATAACAGAGAAGTGCTTTAACCACTTGGTGGGGATGATTGATTTGGTGTTTTTAAACGAATTAATTGCACGGAAAATACGCTCCCGGTAAACTGTTTCTTTTTTTAAACAAATGCCAACTTAAACACATTACACCACAGACCAACGTAACACATCCAACCCTTTAGTCCTCCCAGTCGCAGCACATAAGATATCAACACTTCAAACTGTAGTTGGCTCGACACCTGACCCATGTGATGCGATTATTTTCTCCTGGAGAGACAAAGCAAGAGAAACAACCCAAAAACACCTAAAAACAACACATGATGTTACCTGGAGGCGGTGAGCTGAACTGAAGGGAAGACAGAGACGTCCAGGACTGCTGGCAATCTGAAGCACACACACACACACACGACAAGAAACACAAACCAATCAATGTTCATCGCAGGGCAAAAAAACAACAACAACAATGTAAGTCTCTGTGGTGCTGCTAAGCATGCACGTTTCTACATCACTCACATAATCAAGGAAACAAATGAACACATCACAACAGGATCATGCACTGATAAAAAAAAAAGAAAAGAAGATGCTGTTAAGAGTAAGTGGGGAGGTAAAAAAGGAGGCTGTTAGAATGGACAGGAGAGTAAGAGAGGACAGTGAGTGGACTGAGGACGTGTGCAGGACGCGGACACTAACAGCAGCTCACCACATTCTCCCAAAGTGTGGGATTCAGCTACACCAGGTACACGGACATCCAGAGAGGGAAACAGAAACACAAGCAAGAAAATAGGCAGTTAAATTGTCCTACCCTCATTGATTACGTTTACATGCACACAGTATTCCGGTTTTTGCCCTTAATCCGAAAAAAGACAATATTCCTGCTAAGCTGTTTACACGGCTAATGAAAATTAATATTCCACTAATATTCCCGTTTACATGCAGCCGTGCAAAATAGCATTTTTTCATAGTTTTTCACCGGCGGCGGACAGCCTTCCTCTTTCATTCCTTCAACCACCTTTTTGAAAAGGTCGGCGTTGTGATATTTACGCATGTACAAAAACCTGTTGATATCCAAGTCTGTATTAATGTTTCATGTGGCTCGCGGCTCCGGCCGTGACGAAACCCTCGACCGGAGCTCGCTGCTTCCCGAGACCGCGCGCGCTCTCTCTCTCTCCGTGCGGGGGGGGATGGACCCTACTCCCGGCGTCGTCTTAAAAGTAGTTTCTCCTTCTGACCAGAAATGTGGGCTTTTCTTTTGTGCATGCATCTCTACCCCAGCCATGCAAACTGCGATAACCATAGCAACGCACAGAGCTGACCCCAAATGAGACACATATTCTGAACACGCTGTTTACATGTCCAAAGAATGTTTCTAAAACGGCATATCCCACGTCTTAATCGGAAGAAATGCTATATATATATATATATCAGTATAACAACAATTACTACTATTTAATTCAATTCAATAAATCTTCAGGCCAATTCAGGTGCAGCATAAAAAACAGAAAACATAAAACCATACTGTGCATACAATCATAAAAACACTTACAGACAACAAATAACAATAACAAGAAACATACTGTGCATAAAGTGCAAAGAAGCAGATGTGTGTGTACTAAAATTCAACAGCACCACAAACTGCATCCTCCAAAAGGATCATAAAGTTGAATCAACACCTCTTTAAAACACAAAACTGAACATCATAACGTTGATGACGGTAGGATTTACTGCAGAACTGCTGTAGTAGAATGCATTAGTTTTAGATAGGTGTACCTAATAAACTGGCAACTGAGTGTAAGTAATAGTAGTAATACTTTTCCAATGACTTGATTCCACCACTGCTGAAAACCAGCATGTGATGGACGATCTATCAGAGCCACATTAAATGGATTGGACTGTATATACTGTATTTTGAATGTTCAAAATCTACCAGCCACACCATAGATTAACATTGTTTTTTGGCTAGTATAGTGAAGCAAATCTACTCGCCACTACTAGCATATTTTACTAGCATTTGTGTAGTAAAATGGTGCTAATCTTGGACCCTGATTTATTTCCCACACATGGCTTAAAAAAGGGGGGAAAAAGAATAAATATAAAAACATTGAAATAACATTTTAGTTTTTGTGTGTGTGTGTGTGTGTGTATATATATATATATATATATATATATATATATATACATACATATACACACATATATACACATATATATATATATATATATATATATATAAATATATAAATAACATTTTAAAATGTATTTATTTGTATTTATTTATTTTTAACAGGAAATATTTTATTTTTAGCAGGTCAGCTCCACTGGGTGAGCTAGAGATCGCTCCGGATTTTTTATATTTTTGAAATATTTTATAATATATGTTAAATATTATTTCATATAGCCTACATGAAATAATGTTTAACATATATTTAAAAAAAAATTCAAGGCAGTTGATGTTTTTTACCTCTTTGTCTGGGCCCCCTAGTGGAAACAAGGCCCGACACACGTGTCTAAAATGCCTGTGCGTAGATCCGGCCCTGTATCCAGTCTAATAATCCTGTTAATTAAATACAAGTCAAAATCTAAATAATCTCAACAATGTAAAGTATGAATAATCCAACAATCTTAAATTATGAATTTGAAAGACACAGGTTATGTTTTCTGAAAATCCATTGGGGCCAATACTGTTATCTGACTCTGTATCAGTCAATATATACACACACCAGATGGCAATGTGGCAATTTAGTTAAATGATTCATACTTAAAAGCAGCATGCTGTAGATGTTTGATGTGCAGTGCGACCTGTAGAATCTATTTAGCTTCAAATCAAAGACACTGACTTTCACTGAACACGAAGTAAACAGACATGCGTACGTCTCCCGACTGGGCAAATTAAATCCTGCTGTTGTACAGAGAACTGAGCGCAAAGAAAAAAACATTTGCACGGCTACATGTTGGTGGCAGAACTGCAGTCACGCATCAGCTTTTCAGCTTACCAGCTGGTGTAAAATAAAAAGGTTATATAAGCGCACAACAAAGAGTGTGATCCAATTAGATGTTATATATTATAGATATGTATCCATATTTATCTCCTATGGAAAGTAAACTGACTGTCCTCCTCTCCAGTATCTCACTTTGTTCATCTGAACACAATGTTCATGCAGCACTGATATTAATAATACACCAAAAGTAGGATTTACAAATACAAGGAGTTTTACAGGTTTTTAGTATCGAACAAATTAAAATGTATACCTGATGATGGTGTTAGAGCAAGGGGTCATCAACTACATTTGTCCAAGGGACAGAATTTTTCACTGTGGGGGCTGGACTTTCAAATTAAAAAAAGAAAAGTAATTAAGCCTAATTAGCCTATCATTGTTTAATATTTGCACTTTCTTACAAAATTAATGTTATTTTCTTTAGCCTATAAAACATCCTGTGAAATCCAGAAATGTTAAATAAGAGCATGTGGGAAAAAAAACAAATGAAATGTTAAATATGAGCATTTTACTAAAATAGTGCCCCTAGCGACGGGAGTAAATACGACCCATATGAGCCTTTTCACGGTTTTAAACATACCGTTAATGTTGTAAAAATGGACGTTGTTTTGGTAGGTTTAGGTTTAGGCATCAAAACAACTTGGTACGGTTAGAAAAAAAGTTGAGGTTTGGGTTAAAATCAGTATATTTATTAGGTTAACTGATGTAACTTATGATGTAATCACGCATGTGACGTGGAATGTGACGTAGTTCCGGTTGTTACGTTGAGTTCAAAATAACTTTTCGTTTAATTTTATTTTCATTTATTTTCAAACAGGACACGAACAGCAGTCTCCTGGGTCAAAGTCCTTTGTTTGTTTGTTTGATCCATCCATCACCCCTCTCTCCCAAAACGGTGTTTCTCGCTCTAAATACATGAGATGACTTCCTGCTTTGGTCCCGCGAGATTATCTGTGAACAGTAGAGGGTGCCGTCAAACATGACAATAAATCGTTAAACATGGGTCATAATTACTGCTTGAACAAAAGACAAGTGGTGTCGTTTTTCTGTGGAGGACAGTGTCATTTTAAATCCAATCTCAACTCTTTTATTGACACTTCCTTTTGCCCAGTCTGCTTGGGCTTCTTGTATTATTCAAATGCTTTTATCATCTTTCTGTAATTGTGAACCTCTTTGTAACCCTGGTTTTGAAAAGTGCACTATAAATAAAGTTTTACTCACTTACTTCCTTTGTGAGAAATGACTCATCGTGGACCTGTCCACAAACACTGTGAATATATGAGACTGGGCAGAATAAAAAACCTGAAATTTGAAAATTCTTAATACATCTGCTTACTGCTGCTAGATCATGACATGCTTCATTCTGAACATCTCGACTAAAAGAAAAAAAAAAGGTCTTATGAATGAATTTATAATGATAAAATAAGACAAATGTTTTTTGTTTAAAATGTAAGATATAGATTCAATCTTGGCAGCCAGACAAGTAACATGATTACAGTGTAATACGTACAGAGGGTAGATATATGTTGAGTGCACAGTCAAGTCACTAATTGGAGGCTGATCATACGGAGGTGAATTCTCATAGCAGAAGTGAGTCAGAAGTCAGTTAAACCATATTGCAGATTTGAGTGTGTAAATGCATTGGAATAAAAACAAACAACTGGAAAGAATACTTACTCCTGAAACACAGCTATGAAACCAATGAACCGATAATTCTCATCTCTGTTCAAGGCATAAAAACCTCTGGGGTTTTAGAGTATATTGTTATGATACAATATTGCCAGTAAAGGGACTTGTGTACATTCATGTGAGCTCCAAATACGACGGAAAACAGTCACTAAGCTAACTAGCTGCTAGCTCTCCTCCCCTCATCACGGACAAGAAGCACGGATGGCTTGCCCCGATGAAACAGCCAGTCCCTGCTTCGTGAGTCTACTGTTTTCTTGCCAATATACAGAGCTGTGCAGATACACACGGGACAGTAAATGAGGATTTGTTTTGCATGCATGTATGAATCTCTTCCAGATATTTCCCTTATGGCATCCTGTATCCTTATTGCATCACATCTCACATATGTTTATTCCATCTGCTTGTCCCTTCATCCCTTTCTCCATCATCTCATTCCTCTGCAGCACATGAATGGGCTCCACACGGCCCTGCATACAACAACGGAGACATTTAAAGGGTTTTTCTGCCATTTTAGAAGGATTCTGAGGAAAAGAGTGGTCTGGTTTGCAGAAAACAGAAAATAGCAGCCTTATCTATGAACCTTTTTTACTGATGTGAATATGCGCACACAACCCGATCGCCAGAATAAATGTTGGCTTTGCATGTTTCTGCAAGCCAGGGATACGTAACCTTTGTACATTTCATATGTAGCAGATATGTTGAAACTTTATGTTGCAATTTTTAATTTTATGTTGTGAGAAGGCTGTGGTTAATGTGTGGTATGTTTAGGCACAAAAGCCACCTGGTTAAGGTTAGGAAAAGGAAAAGTTGTGGCTTAAAATACCAGTTTTTGTCAACCAGAACCACGGCTAGAAATGTCCCGACCTCTCATTAAAAAATACCAGATAAATGTCCCAACCTCTCGTTAAAAACCACGTTAAATGTCCTAGCGTCTTGTCAAAAAATACCTGTTTTTGTAGCCAGAACCATGGCTAGAAATGTGTGGACCTCTTGTTAAAAAAATACAAATTTTCATCACTAGAACCATGGCTAGAAATGTCCCGATGTCTCGTTAAGAATACCCAGTTTTGTTGCCAGCACCACGGTTAGAAATGTCCCGACGTCTTGTTAAAAAACACCTGTTTCTGTGGTCTCCTGCTGTCTGCTGCTTGGCAGCCATCTCACCCAAGTAACACACCATCCAGCAACACCATCACCTGCTGATGAGAAACTCAGCTCACATGTTCATATACATCACTTTATATTGTTGATATAATACATATGAAGCATACACATTTCCATGATTTGCAGGATTGTACAATGCAAACATTTTATTCTGCCGTCTGGGCTGCTGCACATGCTTTTCTAAATGTTTTCCTTATTTAACTTATTTAACAACACTGAAAATCACACCTTCATGTGAGATATGGTGCAGACCAAAACGCACAGAACTGACAGAGTTGGAGATGTGTCAGAATACCATGAAATGCAGACCAAATTAAAATTGTGCAAAAAACACAAATAAAATCCCTGAAAGAGTAAAAAGCGTCTCTGTGACCTTCACATTTCAAAACACATTATGTTTGTATTGTGTGACGATGAGTCCGATGAGTCATTCCAGCACTTTGACTTTCAAAGAAGAGAAAAGCAGGCAGGCAGCTGAATCAGATTTATCAATATGGAGATAGCTGCAGCTTTTTTCCTGAGATATTGCAGAGTCGGCTGCCATTCTCTCTGACACCAGAGCTGTCAATCATATTCCATAACATTCCATTTTCATCATGAGAGAACAAGTACCCTCTGACTAGAAAACCTTGGCATACTTTATTATACAGTTTATGTATCCCACCGAGTATTTTGTGTGTATTAAGCCCTGCTATATCTTCTTCCTTTGTGCCACAGAGCTCCACTGTTGTCCAAAATCTATTAAAACACATCAGTGAGTCACACTGTTGCACTGGGTGACATGTTCCTTCATTACCATGAACATACAGTCACACGCCGTCACACACCGTCCTGCTGCCCCAAATATTCACTAGAGCATCAAATGTGGATTAATCCGCCGCTGAAAATAGTCCCCAGCAAATGCACTATTTCCTACTGTTTGAGTAAGGTTTGTTAAAAACTACAGTGGCTAGCTAGTAAAGTAAATCACTCAGCCTTTTATTAAAAATTTAGTAAATATGTGTTTTTACATTTTTAAGGCCCTACTGATTTTTTTTGTTGTTGTTGCTTGTTCCTCCGCTACAGCATACAGATGTGCTGTAGATCACTAAGGGGATATGTGTGTGTGTGTGTGTGTGTGTCTA
>JAOVVB010103158.1:0-12998 GCA_028570985.1 Heterobranchus longifilis | reverse complement strand
GAGAGAGAGAGAGAGAGAGAGAGAGAGAGAGAGAGAGAGAGAGAGAGAGGCAGCAAGGCTGAATATAAATAAATGATGCATGGATCTGCTGCACTGCAAAGCATGGACATGTTTGTGACAGGACTGTCAGGTAAACATAAAGAAGACAACGGATACCAAATGTCACAACTACCAAAACAAAAACAAGAAAATATGATGAGGCATTGTTCTGTATTAATTACAGGCAATGTTTCAGATCATTTGTATAGAAGTGTGCAAGCGGAGGACGTGTCTCTGAGTGTGGTTATGTGAAGGCAGTGTGGAGGGGCTTGAAAATACTTTTATCTACAAAAGGGGGACCTCGCAAAAAACAGTTTGGGAACCACTGCTTTATATCATGCCATCACATGAACTAATCTCAGGACTCTGCCCCTTTTTTCAGGTTAGAGCAACACCTCAAAATGTGTGAGCACGTCCTGTTCTACTTTGTTCCTGAAGCTGTTTAAGAAAAAAATCATATGACTACAATTTTCTATTTTTTAAGCTCTTGTTTTCTATTATTTCTTAATGTCAGATATTAAAAGTCTGTCTCCATCTTGATAAATGGATGTTCCATCTCTGAAAGTCTAATATGTTGTGTTTTATGAATATATGGTCTGTTACTCGCCGAGAGCACTGCTATGAGGAACGGATCTTTATGTTTTTTGAACAGTTTAATAAGAAATACAGCTCGACGAATACATTTTTCTTCAGCTTTTTGCAATTACGTGACTTTATAAATACAAAGGCCAGTGAAATGTACCTACTATGACACCTGTGGAATAATCGTGCCATGCTGACCAACCCTTGTTAAAATCTCTAGAGTGTATGAAACTCTTATTTCAAGTTTATTGATACCTGATCTGGATAGATCCAGACTTAGATGGGACTAAGACTTGGGAATAAAATCTGGATGGGGAACTATGGGGTGACTTGTGCAGAGAAGAAACTCTAAATTTAAATTGACACAACATAACTTTCTGCATCAGCTCGATATCGCTCCATATCACCTGCACAACTCCAATATATCGCCCGTTTGTTTTACGTGTGACTTAGATGAACAACATTCCTGCACTCCACACGGCGGGACCCTAAACTTCAGGGGTTTTGGTGAGGACCGTGTCCCACCCTACCCAGTATTCATGGTGTTGTCTTCCCATTGGAAGGTTTGTTTACTGGGTCACTTTACTGATCGTCTGTGAGCCAGTAGTGTTGGTCAGTACCACCTGGAGGGAATAATCTCATAGTGATTTCTGCCAACACCCATAGTGTTAAATATGTGATAGCATTGTAGCGGAGGTAACTTTCTGTGTGTTATCACTGGATTTATAACCTCAAGCCAAAACACACGATTAGAAGCTTTACATGGAACACAATGAAGCATTATGCTTCAGACTGATGGTTCTCTGATTATTATTGAGCCCATATGTTTTGGCATGGGGTTATAAATGTTGTGATAACACAGAAAATAAAACCAGAATTACAATTGTCATGAGCCTGTCATATACTACTGTCAGCATATCAAATGATATATATGCCTAAAGTAGACCACAGCACCGACACGGACTGAACATTTTAACATTTCTAATGGCAGCCTCCTGTAAACAGTGTTAGCAGCAGGTGACTGCAGCAGCTCAGTACATATGGCATTCTGCTTACTATCAAACAAACAGGACATTTTCTTAAAATAACCAACTAATCGTGCAGACTTAAAGAACGAAAACATCCTGACATGTATTTCTGTAACGTTACAATCCCAAAGTGACTTAAACTCACCAGCCTCCACACTTTATTATTGAGCAATAAAGCACAAGTTCAAGACTTAACGTTGAAAAATGTAATTATCAATATAATGTATGAGGTTACACAGTGAACTTCACAGCGATATCACACGATATCACACGAACAGTGAATCGTTGAGTACATTTTCTTTACGTTAACCGGTCGTTAGTGAACGTTAGCACCGGAGCAGGCGATTGGCTGCCTCGAGCTACAGATACTTCCTGACTCACAAGTTTACTAAAAACATGGATGTATAATAAAATAAACCGCCTCGGACAAAAATAAAACCATCAACCAGAAGCTAAACATACGAGGAGCCTACTTAGAAACGCCAGACTCTGTCCGTCAGAGCTGTAGAGAGGAGAAACTTACCTCATAAAAAGCTTGCACCATTTCCACCAACACCCACTGCTGTCCGGCCGCCATGTTTATCTTCCTTCTTCTACGTCATCAGTTGTGATGCATTCAGGTGACACAAGAAAAATAGTAGATCTTAAACACAACACGCCGTCATCTTCCAGCGCGCAAATACTACAACACTCTGGATTGCCCTGTTTGAAACTTGCAATAAAAAATAAATAGGCCTAAACTACACAACAAAATACATTAAATTTAAGAGAATGGAGGATCTAGTCAGCTTGGCAGATTCTAATATAAATCAATTAAATTATTTAATTGAACAATAAAACGAAACAATAAAAAATAAAGTAGGCTACATAATTAATAAATTAAATACAAACATTGCAAACAAATATTATAAAAAAATAAAAAAATAAAATAAAAGTGAGGATGAAGAGTGTGGGGATTCTAGTCAGCTTGGCAAATTATAATATAAATCAATGAAATTATAATTAATTGCACAATAAAAATCAACCAATAAGCGTATCTATTGTAATTGGAAATGTAAATAACTACACAAAACAATATTTCTATTATATTTCTAAAAGTAAAATGAATTAACACTTTAACAACATAATAGGAAAGTCTTTTTTTTCATGTCTGCAGTCATCAGTAATCAGAGGCCCCCTGTGATCGGCCCTGTGGTTCTCTCTCTAAGAGGTGTGTGACCTGACGTGATTAAAGCATATTTGTGTTGTATGGATCCTGTTTGCTCTGCTCCTCTTTGCTGCTCAGTATATTCCAGTGATATTTTCACAACCCCAAATACAGTTTCTGCTGAAATGATAAAGATAAATAATATTTCTGTTGGTCGATTCTACCCATAAAATACTCACTGTGCCTACATGTAACCACAAAAAACAACAGGGACAAATATGGACCGACTGTGGTATTATATACTATATAATGCAATCAGAAACCCCCACAATGCATCATGCATTGCAGACAGAAAAAAGTGGTGTACAACATGCCACTACTGAGGCATGTAGACCTACAGTACTTACTGCTGACCCCACACCTGTCAGTGATGATAATGATACTGTGTGTTGATCTGACTGCTGTGTGCATTGTTGTGTATTGTTGTGCATTGTTGGTATTGTTGTGCATTGTTGTGTATTGTTGTGTATTGTTGTGCATTGTTGTGCATTGTTGGGCATTGTTGTGCATTGTTGTGTATTGTTGTGTATTGTTGTGCATTGTTGTGCATTGTCGTGTATTGTTGTGCATTGTTGTGCATTGTTGTGCATTGTTGTGTATTGTTGTGCATTGTTGTGTATTGTTGTGTATTATTGTGCATTGTTGTGCATTGTCGTGTATTGTTGTGCATTGTTGTGCATTGTTGTGCATTGTTGTGTATTGTTGTGTATTGTTGTGCATTGTTGTGCATTGTTGTGTATTGTTGTGTATTGTTGTGCTTGTAGCTGTGTACTGAGAAGATGTGCACTGTAACTTTGGGTTGATCTTAAAGCTTCTTTCACTGAAAGTTATGACTTTTATTATTCAGCTTCTTGCACAGAATGAAACAAAGACAGACAGTTTATAATATGTTTAAACATTTTATTATAAATAATCCATTGTTATATAGCAGTTGTTATTGCTACTAGCAGGCTTTAAAGCCATTGTGTTTGTGTAACAGAACGATAATCTTACTCTGACAGAATCTATGCAGATGATCATCCAGAAGTGCACTGCATTCACCAACAGAAAAGACCTTGTAATCTTTGTATGTCAGAATTATGAGGAAAACGAGCTCATTACAATAGATATTGTTTTGTTGTTGTTGTTGTTGTTGTTGTTGTTGTTGTTGTTGTTAGATACAGCTCTTTTCTTCTGCAATGTGCTTCTGTAGAAATGCAACAGAACATGTTCAGGGATTCTAGCACCATGAGTCTGTCTCACTCACTGTCGAGCTTTCACTTCTTTTTTTGCAGGTACTTTGCAGGTAAATGTTCCAATTACATAAAATATCAGTATATTTAGCTATATCTTTGAGCCTGATGATCACACTCTACTGACATTTTTAACACTGATCTTTTTGTATTGCTACAAAAACATGTGCAGCGATTGAGGTCTGAAAACAGCTGCTGCACCCTGCACACGTTCTCATTATGATACATGTTACAACAACAACCCTTTCTGTATAAGAACTAATTCAACGCTGGTTTGCTTTAGCAGATTATTCCTTTTCACTAAACACACAACAGGCAGTGGGCCCCACATCAGTTAAAGCATGAGTCTGCGATGCACTGGCTGCTGACATGTGGTCCTGAGGCAGAAGTGTAAACGTCAGAACTGCGGCAGTAAGAAAAAGATAATATAATAATCCAGTCCAGGAGAAACCATGAAGTAATGGCTCAGAAAACCTTTGCTTGTCCTTTAAGATTACTGTGTAGAAGTGACTCACACACACTCAGGAGTTGCAGTATAGCTCTGTGGATATACAGGAGGAGCTGGACTTCTCGCCTGTCCTTCAGAGTAAAACTACTTCAAACATTAAGGTTTGATTTAGTCCAGGAGCAGCTGCAGACATCTGGTCTGTTACTGTCATCAGTGAAGGACGTCCTCTGCTGTCCCCAGCAGAATAACTCCGTCTTCATGAATATTGCAAAATAATGCAATTTTGAGGGTTTATCATAAATGACCAAACATTCACACACATCAGTACGATAAGTCTTTTAAAATGTGTTTCCCTAATTTTATACCATTTCTTTGATTGTATGTACGTGATTTTGGCATATACACGCTGCGTATGAAATACTTTTGATATGTTCTCATTGTCCCCAACAAGTTCTTTGATACAAGTCATTTTGATCATTTATATTCTATTTTCATATTAATAAGAAACATTTTGCATGAGTGTGAAGTTGCTGTCATTAATGGGGGAACTGCCCCTTTAAGAAAACTGCTGATGTAATCAGTGATGTCACCACCACCAATTTGTCTTTCTTCAATGGAGGTCAAAAATATATAAATATTTCCTAATTTTCATCATTGTTTGTAGTTAGGTGTTGTCCACCCTGTCAGAGAAATATGAGTTCATATTAAAAAAAAAATCTGAAATTCTAAATATATTTGTTAAACAGTTCAGCATCACTTTGAACATTGAATCACTTTGCTAACAGAAGGTACATGTACATGTACGGCGCCAGGAGAATCGTCAGCTCCTGTCATTTTTTCAAATTGTATAATCCGACTTTGAAAGCAATTTGTTTCGAACGTTTCTCCACACGAAACACAGACGTCATGTTTTAGGTCCAGACGACATTTGGAGAGCTCCGCCTCTTTCTCTCCCCACACGGACTGAAGCAAGCCCCGCCCCCGCTCAAACCTGATTCGTCAATACTACTCGGACTACAAACAGATACCAGAACGCTTCAGATTCCATAATCGTGTCCCGTGCCCGTCAGCGGACTTCTGTCATGCTGCTGGTCTCAGAGGGAGTTAATTAAACTGCTCCGCTCTGCTGCTATCAGTAAAAAGCCCAAACCAGGATTTAGGCATTTGCTTAAATTTTTAAAAGGATTAAAGCAAATGCCATGATCATAACTATGC
Source organism: Heterobranchus longifilis (assembly GCA_028570985.1). NCBI lineage: Eukaryota > Metazoa > Chordata > Actinopteri > Siluriformes > Clariidae > Heterobranchus > Heterobranchus longifilis. The sequence continues at coordinate 7,247 of JAOVVB010103158.1, read as the reverse complement.
AGATTGTATCAGCTGTCCTCGAGAGTTACATTTAGATGAATGGAAGGAAACAGGACAATAAAAACAAGGTAAACAAATGATGGTTTCTATAGTTCAGAGAGAAAACAAGACTTGAGAGTGGAAGGGAGAGAAAGTGCAGAACAGCACTCTAAATACGTTTAAATAAGAGTAGAGTAGCACAACAGGAATCATGTTGGCACGGACAGTAACGACACACACACACACACACACACACACACACACACACACACACACACACACACACACACACACACACAGAGAAACTCACAGAGAGAATGTGTAACACATGGGGATGGGAATTAATTAATATGATGATTTTATTGATACCAATGCCTTTATCAATTCTACTTATCACTCTGATTCTTTATCGATTTCTTTATCGTTTCCTGATCAATTTTCTGTGGAAAATTCAGCATCAATGCAACTGTTTAATAGTCTGAACGCGGTGTAGAAAAGGCGCTAATGTTATAACAGAATATTTACCTCCGTAACAGACGAGCTGCTCGATCGGGAAGCGGCAGCACTCGTCGTGCGTAGATTATCAAATACATGGCAATTTAAGCTCATGTTGTGTAGAAAGCTGTTTCTGCATACTGCTGCTGTTTCCACCCTCACTTGAAATGATCATTTTACAAACATTACACTCTTCTCATCTTTCATCATGTAATGAATCCACGCTTTGCTCCTTCCTGTTGAGGTTTACAGCAGTGTAGACACGAGCATGACGTCATTGTTTTGCAATGTGCAACTGTCAGAAAAACATGCCGGCATATGATTCCCATGGATTGTACAATTTGTAACCGGTTCTCGATTCCCGTCCCTAGCAGACGCTCACAGCACAGCAGCCATCCACAGTCCACACACTGTTCATTTCACTGCTTACCTGCGCTGCAGGTGGTGATTCTGCTGTGAAACCTGCAACATGTTTATGATTCGACTGCAATATATATTTTCCACTGATTTCATTTCCTGCTATTATTACATATTACTGGAAATCACCCGCCAGGTATTTTGGGTGATGTAGCTTGTTCTTTGGGTCATTTAAAAAAACATCCCAAGCTTGGGACTCCCCTAAGTAGCCATGGTCATTTATACATAATACAGATGTTAGGTACCTCTAACCCGAGGAACTGCAATAAAGCTCTCAAAGCTTTATATTTGCATCATTGGCACAGTGAATAATAAATCAATAAATCTGTAATGCTGAGGTGAATTGTACCAAGTAACAGCCCATTTGTATTCAGTCAGTGGTTTCCCCCGCTGCCTTGGACCTGGATAAGGTAGCAGACACGTGTTGTTTTACGCAGTCTTCCAACAGATTGGGTGCAGCAGCACTGGACTCGGTTCGGTCCGTGTCCTGTGTCCTCTGGATGCCTTCGAGGTTGGGTCTACCTGCTGTCAGGTCTGTTTGGATTTGGGTCGTGTGTGGTCTTAATTAGTTAGATCCATCTCCGTTTTGGAGTCTCTGGTTCTACAAAGACCTCTGATCCACAGTGACACTACAACACACACACAGCCCGTCACTGTCTGCATTCAAGCAGAGCTGAGGTAAACTTGTATGGAGGAGTCCAGGAGGGCTGGAATGTCAGGATGAAGTTCTGTTATACCCCGCCTCTATGTGTTTCTCCAGCCACAACTCTGCTAACTGCATCGTCGATGCAAACGTACTTGCTCTTGACCCAAGGCACATTTTGTGTTGCTTCTGCTCAAGACTTGTGTTGCAGTGGACGGGATGATAAAGGTGGACAATTCCTGGTTCTTGACTGCGTAACACTTTTAAACCAGAATTAATAACTCTGGTGAACAAGTCTACGTCTTCCAATCCCCAGCCTAAGATTGAGGTGTCAAAACCTCCGGCTTTTAGTAAGTCACTCTTGAAAACACAGGTGATTCCAAATCCATAATCTCGCCAGAAACCACTTTTCTTGGTCAGCACAAATTTGTTTTCTCTCGGGGCCTTCTCAGAATACACTATCTTGGGGTTGTACTGACTAAAGACAACAGGGAAATAGACTTGTCTCCCTTGGACAGCATTGTCTCTGCACCTCTGCAAGGCATCGCCACTAAAGATAAGATCAACATCGCAGAAGAAGAGCAGAGAGTCATTATCAAGCTGGGAGGAGCCCAGCTCCAGAGCCAGTCCTCGTGAAAAGTTGCCCGTCATGGGGATCATGGACAGGTCAGCTTTAGGATACTTCCTGTAGTAGTCTTTAATTAACTGATTGTGTTTTCCTCTGTTCTGATTGCTCCCATTGTCCACCAGAATGATGGAGAGCTTAACATTTTGTTTGGGTATCAAACACACTTTCTCAAAGTTCTCCATAAAGCGGACAAAGGTGTCATAGCGACCAGATAATGGGACAAGGATGTTGATCTTCCTCTGGCTTTGCTCCCACATTTCCCTGTTTGATTCATAGACCTGGAAAGGTGACAAGAACTTCAGAGAGTTGGACAGGAAAGACAGGGATTGGGATTCAGAGTTGATGGCAGCCACGAGTTCAGCCACATCTAGCTCTTCAGTTTCAGTAAAGAAGGGTCGGCTAAAGGATTGCTGGAGGTAAGCGTGCCGCCTCACAGGCACAGTTATTTTGCGTCCCTTATGTTTCTTGTACAGAAGCAGTAAGTCGATGATGTATTCTGCGCCATGCATTGGATCCACCCTGTAGTAGCCATACTGAATCTCTTTAAAGTCAATCACACGGCCACGTGTTTTTGAATTCTCGTTGATCATTTCCATGACCTGGAGTATAATGTCTTCTAGCGCAGTACGAAGCAAGTTCCCAAGGCTTTGCCGGGCAATCTTGTTCTCAGCAGCAGAGTAAATATAGCGGCCAGTCAGGAAATCCCACTCAATGACATCATTTCTGTCATTGGGCTTATAGCGCATGTAGGAAGGTGGGGACCCCAGCTGTTGGTCCTCCCACAGGACTTCTGTATCACTGAGGTAACTCATAATCAGGCCTTGGCGGTGGAGCAGGATGGTGCGGTAACAAAGCCTGGAGATCTCACGGCTCAGCATGAAGCTGTGGAGCCGGTACTGGTAGGCTGGCTTTTTGTTGGGGTGAAGTGTGATGGCATTGTGGATCTTGCTGCTGTGAAGTTCTTCAATGAAACCTTTCTTGTTGTGTTCATAGTTCTCATAGAAGAGCTGCTGCATCTGTGGAAAGAGGTGCGACACCAATAATCAGAACATGGATCATGTCCCAGTACAAGTACAAACAACCCTCAACTCTTTACCATTTGCATACATTTAGTTTACAACATATTATACCCAACAGACAAAGACAGAACATAGACAATTACACACAGTCACACATGAAACATCCATTTCCAGTAGGATGGGATGGGGAGGATAGGACATACGAGGATAGATATAAATACAGCAGAATGAGTTTTTCTTGATTGGTTTTCTCACTTTCCCTCTGAAGTCTGTGAGCAGGAACAGGAATGCTGCCATTACTAGTCAGGAAATACAGTGGCGTGTGCAGTCATTAAAACCTGTAAACACTTTAAGCTTTAAGCAAACTTTAAGCAAATTGTGTAAACCACGTTTGTACAGGAATGATTCTGTCCGGAGCTTTTTGATGCGTATGAGTGGTTGATCACTGTAACCGTGATCACTACAAGCTGTTTCCACTCTACCTGATTTCCCACAGGTCTGGCCACATACCCCCGCTGTCACTGAATATAATATATAATCCATGATATTCTAGGAACCTGAAATAATGGAAAGCAGACTCAATCCATACCTCATATGACCACACACACTGTGTTCCTCCAAAGCGTCGCACACAGCGGCCCACCTCCACATCCTCGTGGGTGGTGTACATCTCCCTCAGACAGGTACTGATGTGAGGGACCATCCTGCGGAGAACCTCTCTACTGAAGATCATCCCGGGGCCTCCCATGCAGAAGTTCTCTCCGGGCTCTAGGGCCAGTCTGCCCAACTCCTCAGCCATGCCCAGGCCCGTCTGGCCCAGATACAGAGGCTTACTGCTGTTCAGAGAGCGCAGGAACAACTCCAGCTTCTCACCTGCACAGGGTGGAGCACATTTCATCATACACTCATCCTGGGCTCCTTTCAAACATTACTGTGCTGAGTACCAACACATCTATTCATTTTATACAGCAAGACAAACGTATCCACTTATCACATACATCAATGTGTAACGTTGGCTTTTAAAATGGCAAGGATAAAATACGGCATAAAAGTTTATGATGACCAATAAAACATGAAATGGGCTCCAGTCTTACTCATAGACTGTAAAAAATAAGGGACGGAGCTTCTGAGACTGAAAAGTGAAGCAATGCAGAAGTGCCTTAAACCTGCATTCTTTCCGATGGCCAGCAGGGGGCGACTCCACTGGTTGCAAAAAGACTTCCGGTTGTATAGAAGACGTCTATGTGAAAATGAGCCTACTTGATTATTATTACCGGCGGAGGTCCGTAATGGAAACCGAGCAGTCAATGGCAGCGCGTTACAGCTTCACTAAGTTACATCCGTTCTTAGCTTTCACAATAAAAGCCCGACACATCTAAACTACATCACTGCTTACCAGGGGGAACTTAAATTCACTCAGAGCATTTCAAGAGACAACTGAACAATATATATATATATATATATATATATATATATTTGTTTTTTAAAAGGGTGTTTTTATTGTGTGCTTTCTGAGTACCTGAGTTCATGTAGGCTATAACATGTTCTGGAATGACAATAAATAAATAAATATCCTTATTTGTTTAAGAAAGCAGCCTTCTTTTTCATATCGGTGCAAAATTGGTGCACAATCAACATATTAAAAGGTCTATTTTCATTCCAGCTTTAAAAATTCACTATCGGTATAATATCGGTCATATCAGTAATCAGTGACTTTTTCCCTCTAAAATCGGTATCGGTCGGAAAAATTCCATATCGGTCGGGCCCTAATGTATAGCATGTATTCATTTTTCCCCAATATTGGTAACACTTGTGGGCACTTGGAAAATGTTATAGTTTCATCCAAATTGTTGTAAAATAAATTATCAAAGAAATTCAACTTTGTGTTTTCTTCTCTTTTTTTACAATTTATGGCATTGTATTTGTGTTATACTGCACAAAATACATTTTTGAGTACTCCCTCCTTCTAGCCATGATTGTGCTGTTTCCATAGAGATGCAGGACTTATATATATTGCAGTAAAAAACGAGGCCAGTGAGTAAAATGAGACAGGAGCAAAAAACGCCCTGAAACAGCTTGCAGTTCAGAGAATTAAGATATTCTGTCTGCTTTCTTTTCTTGTTTTTGCATTTTTTTTTTTTTTTTTTACATTCTTAATTAAAATGGTCGTCAGGGATGAAAGAAATGGCTGAACGGCAAAGATGTAAAATGATGAATATAGGGAGGGACAGAGGGGAGTGGAGGGTGAAAGGCAGAAAGAGGGTAAAGCCGTAATAAAAAAAAAATTTTTTAAAAAAGGGAGAGAAGGGAGAAAGACACACAAGAGGCAAATGAACGGAGGGCGCAGCTGTGCAGAGTGGTGGGTGAGAAAGATGAGAGGTGAGGTGTGACAGGTAGCGAGAGAGAGAGCCAGGGGAACAGAGAGGAATAGGGTTCAGAGAAAAAGTGGAGGGAGAGGGAAGTGAGGGTAGAAACAAGAGAAGAGGTTTTTTTTTAACCTCTGTGTATCCCGGAGAAGATTTTGCTGAGCGAGCATGTTCTTTTTCAGCTGAACCCAGCCGTACGGTGATGCAGTTAAACACGTTCACACCTGGCAGCTGCAGTGCAACTACAGTCTACAGATGACTGCAGAGCAACTCCCAGAGACGAGCTGGGGAGTTCTGTGCTTTGCTCAAGGCCATCTCAATAACTACAGTGAGAACAAATCCATGTTATTCTAGCCTGAGATGTAATCTGAGAGGAAATATAAGAGAATCTAATAGAAGGCTGTATCAGTGTACTGTAACAGATGTCTCATATTTTCTCAGTGAATCAGCCCCTGCTAAAGGGACAGTTCACCCCAAAATCAAGCGTTACTGCTGCTGTGAGTCACACTGCATTGGCACTAACCACAGGTTGCATGGTGGTGCCGGGGATCATGAACTGCATCTGTTGAGCCAACATGGCGGCCGCTGTCTTCTGCTGGATCAGGTTATTTCGCCCGTTGATCTCCAGCTGGGTCTTCAGGTGAGCGGGCGGGTGGAGGTATTTGCAGTTCTCTCGTGTGCAACGGCCCTGAGCGGGAAAACAAAAGTGGATGGAAGAGAGAGGGGAGAGGGAGACAGAGAGAGAGAGAGAGAAGGTCATTAACAACTTCAAGTCTCTGATCAACAGAATGAAGTGAAAAGCTGTCTTTCTGATAATAAACCTGATGAAGAACAGGTTTTGTGTCTGCCCGAGGACGTGGCGGATTTGTGGGCATTGATTTTGACACAGACTCCAAAACATCAAGTGCTTGAAGGCAGCATACATATTCATACTTGGAGAGTGTGAAACATATACAATGATGAGGAATGTCTGTGCTTATCCAAAGGGAGTAGCAGGGAGCTCTCGGCTCGAGAGTAGAAATATTGTTATGAAAGATGATTACCGGTTTCTGACTTGCTAGCTTGTTAACTCTGGCAGGTCTCGGTCCTGTCACTTCCCGATCCGTACCGGAAACATGATCCATTCTGCACATGCGCAAACTTGCTTCTACCGCGCATGCGTGAACATGTTGACGGACGTCACATCAAAGATCGTCTATAACATGGTTTTGTTGTTTTACGGCCGTTAGCATCCATACATGCTGTATTACCGGCATCCCGCTGGACTAAAATGTGAAATTCTGAACTTTTCAGGGTTGGATATGAACTTTTTTGTCTACCTGCCACTGTGGCTGGTGGATTCCAAAATCTATACCAGCCACTCAATAGATTCAATTATCATTTTGTTTTTTTGGCTGGTGAGTGAAGCAAATCTAACAGCCAATTGCATATTTTACCAGCATTTGGCTGGTGCTAATTTCCAACCCTGACATGTAATTATTTCACATCTGTTTGTGTAGAGTGTAAATTCAGTCGAGACAGACCAAAGTTGTTCACAAAACAGATGGCTAACTAGACGGCTAACATTGTGTTATCGCTAACAAGCTAGCTGTTAGCCTGGTTAGCTTTAGGCTATGCATTACATTTTTATCTGTTACCTACTGTTTTTATTTATTTGTTTATATATACTTTTGTGTTTTTGTGTTCTTGTTATGCACCGT
>JAOVVB010103139.1:0-27245 GCA_028570985.1 Heterobranchus longifilis | reverse complement strand
GTGTGTGTGTGTGTGTGTATATATATATATATATATATACACACACACACACACAAAACTTCCCCAGTTGATTACTTACATTAAGACAATATTTATTAATATTTAAATTACAAGTTTTCTGAAATTGTATGTTTACAGTAAATATGCAAATTATGCATTATCTTTTTAACTATGTGTTAATTTTCATATATTTCTAGAACATAAATCTGAACATTGGATAAAGCCATGTGCAAAATTCTTGTTTAATTTTGTTGACATATCATACAGTATCAAAGGTTTTTACAGAGGGGATTTTGGAATACATTGTTGTATAAATCAGGAAATGATATATGAACAAATCGCTCTGTAAAAATAAAACTTTTAAAATATAGATAAGAATACAACCTGAAAATTTGCTGTATGTATACTGTATAAGTGAACATTTCTTTTAAAGATATGTATTGTAAAAATCCATACATTTTACAAGACTTCACAGGTGAATAGGTTAAAATGTATACTCACATTTAGACAATTATCTTTTGTATTAGTATACGTTTTCTGAAATTGTATGTTTAAATATGCAAATCGAAAAGACGCAAATAGACAAAGTATAGAAAAATAAACACCTAAATGTGAATTTTTAGATGTTTCCTTTCCACTAGTCTGAAAAATAAATATCAAAATTGACCAGTGCATTAAAAACATACATATATATTTATGCCTATACAGTGTCTTGCCTTAAACAACCTGGAACAACACATTTGTACAGGCAGCTAAGAATGTCTATGGTATGCAATGTTTTCACAAAATCAAGTATTAAATCTGTAAATCTCATTGCGGATATGAGACTTGTCAATTGAAGATCAGGGGATTAAAGAGGATACCGAGCTGAAACAGATGGTTTGCTATGATGTGTCCTAAATGCTAATCCTGTCAACCTTTCAGACAGCCAGCTGTGATTGATACATTATGACATATTGTAAAAGTTATATTCTGTGTGATGTTAATTGTCACCTCTGTACTCTCTAAAACCCTGTCTTCACAAATTATTAGGCTGTCCTTAAAAAAACAGGACGTCACAGAGTGTACCGTAATTGATGCTGTTTTGATCAAGAAGTCTGTCCGAATGTGGTTAAAACCCTTGTTACGACTCGTGGAGAATGTGACTGGACAGCAGTGAAACCCATTTAAAGTCCCATTCTTGAAATGTGAGCAGCCACAGTGAACTCTCTGTCACAATGAAACATGGTGATTAAGACAGCCAGTGGGAGATGAAAATGAATTCCCTCTCAGTTGTATGGAATTGTCACAGGTCACCCTCCAGGCGTGTGGCGCTTTTGCAAAGTAATTCATCCAACGCATTATCCCAATAATGATAAATTTCAAGCATTATGAATTGGGATGTTTCCTCACACAAGACTTTAAATGATATTTAGGTAAAAGGTCTAAGGATCATTAGCCTCATGTTAAATTCCTCACATGCTGCTGTTTGAGACTGGAGATTGTGTTTCATCTCCAAAAGCAATTTGTGACAGAGAGTGACAGAGTGAAGTCTTGGCAGGCCTTTGTCTTTTAAATAATGCCATACTAAAACAGTTATTGTATTTATTTTCTTTTACAATTTTTGGTTTTCTTTCTTTATCTTGAACTAGTTTAAAGGTTACTAATGAAATTCAAATATGCTGGATTCCATCAACCTGCTATAACTGATTTTATTTGGCCACTTGGGGGCAGCACAATCAAGCTGTCAACACTGACATATTATTATAACAAGTCCTCCAAACTATACAACCATATTTGTCGTTTGTTACTTCTCTCTAACACGACCCATATGAGCGCTTACTGAAATAGCGCCCCTAGCGGTGGGAGTGAATACGACCCATATAGCCGTTTTCAGTCCTCATACCTAAACATTACCTTTGTGGTTTTAAACACGCCGTTAACGTTGTAAAAACGGACGTTGTTTTTGTAGGTTTGCAACAAAACAACTTGGTAGGGTTAGAAAAAAGGTTGTGGTTTGGGTTAAATTCATTACATTAAATCACTTCCGTGCAACGCATGTGATGCAGAACGTGACGTATCATGCACGTGATGGAGTTCCGGTTGTTGCGTTAAGTTACAAATAACTCTTCAAACGGGACACAAACACTGGTCTCCTGGGTGAAAGTCCTGTGTTTGTTTGCCCCATCCACCACTCCTCCCACCCACTCTCCCTAAACGGTGTTCTCGCTCTAAATACACGCTACATAACTCCCTGCTTTCCTCCTGCACTAATATCTCTGAACACTACAGGGCGCTGCCTAACTACTGCCTAATTCCTGCTTGTACAAACGGCAAGTGCTGTTGTTTTTTTTCTGTGGGGGACAGTCTTTATTATTACCATATTTTAAGTTGATATGGCATATTTGTTAGCAAACATTTGCTTATTTACACATCGAGCAACACCAGGATTCTTCTGGCCAGTTGGCCAAATTCAATTCAATTTCACTCCTTTTAGTTTTTTGTGTAGTTCTAGACTTTCTCCACTTCCTCCCACTGGCCACTGCTATCTTGCTCATTTGGAGCCAAAGTCTGCACAGTAGTGATCGAGCGGTGGAGCCGCGGTGTCGAAGTCCCGCCCCTCCACCCGCCCGACCAACTGCAAGTCAATCACAGCTGTCAGACATGACGTGTCACTCCATTTTTATACATAACTAATTAAAACCAAAATATCAGCATAAAGAACTACTGTACTTAAAATGCCACAAACCATATTTGAAAAAAAATGTCCCATGCACTAATATTGGGGGGACAGGGTTTATTACTTATACTGCAGCCAGCCACCAGGGGGCGATCAAGATGTTTTGGCTTCACTTTAGCAGATGTTGTCCATCTTATATACAATGTATTTTACCAACTCCTGGGGGAAATACAATATCTGGCTCTTTAGCTGCTAAATGCTCCACTATGTTCACCAGCTTATTGTCTGTCTGCCATTTGGTGCTGAGCAGGTACAGTAGGTTTTCAGTGGTTTATTGCAGAAAACAGATGCCTGCTGCAGCTGAATATTGATTATAGCTGTTTTAATTTGCTTTAAAAACTAATTTCAAAAGTGATATAGTATGCATGTGTCGATCAATTGCAACTTACTATAGCATCATAAAAGTGTTGCATTGCCAGGCATTACTATAGAATAGAACTTTGACTCAATCATGCCTTCAACACATTTTGACTGATACATTAGAAACCAATAAATGGCTTGAAAAGTCTTCAAGTAAAAGTATGGAGCAAAAATCTATCCAGTTTTCCACCCTTTTCATTTAGTCATCATCTTTTTACAGGTGTAATCACTTTGATGATGCATTACTTCCAAATAAAAACAGGAATTGCAACTTCAATTTTGGTTTCTACAGAGCACATGTTAGAGCCCATTCCATACAGTATGCCTGCAATATAATCCTGCTTTATGCCAGGGATCTTCCTTTGTGCATGCTTTGAGCATTTGTGAAATACAGTAATGGGCTGTGTATTGAGAAATAATGGGAGAAAATACAATGCAGAATACTATAGGATGATTTATTGTCTTCTATTTGTTACTACTTACTACTATCAAAACTGCCTTTTATTTTATGTGCTGCAGATTGATCATATTTTACGAGTAGAGTCAGTTCAAACAAAAACAGCAAAGCACGCTGCAGACTCAAAGCACATATCATGTAACATTGCTGTTTATTGGTCCCGTATGATTGTAGGCCTTTTCAGCAATGCTGTCTGCTCAACTCACACTAAAATAGTGGCTGTGCTTGTGTGTGGATGGCACCCTTCAGTTTTCTAATTGATGACTACTGGGTGCTGTCCGACGGAAGCAGTCTGCTGGCAAACACACGGGAGGAAACCACTGCCAAGACAGCTTATCTATCAGATTGCTCTTTGAACTTCAGGCTTATGAGCTGCTGACAAACTCAGACGCTGCATGGCGGCGTACTGCAGTGCCCCTTACCTTCCTTCCTCTACTCAATCCCTGAGACCTTGTGGAATCTACAAAGTCAACATTAGAGTCTAAAGAAGGGAAATATCCTGCTGTTTTTCCCTCACAAATGTGTGCAATCTTTGGCGCACTGTGATTCCGACTTAACTCTAAATGGAAACAGTGTTGTTTCTTTTCTTTCATGCCACCACCTAGCTGCAGAACAGCGTGTCAGACCACTTTCCTCTGGATAATTTCAGACATGAGAGGCCCGTTTCAGCCCTCTCTAGCCCCCCTTTGCCCGCATGGCCTGGCCTTCATTAGACCGACTTATTGGTTGCACATGGCCAAAGTGGACTGTGTGTTATCCTCACGCAAAAGGTGCTGAGGAAATTGCTGAGTCTTCTGTCATAAGACAAGTCCTGAAGGCGATTTCCTTGGCTTGCTTTGCACGCGTGGCCTGGCGTCAGCCCGGTGGCAAGGGGAATAATGAGGCTTAGCGTGAGCAGGGCCTTAAACCTGGCAAGTCCTCATGCCTCACAGAAAACTGATATCTACAGTGGGCCGGACATGGAGCCCTGAGGGATCTCCGATGCCGTCCTATGGGAGATTAGCTTTGCTACCCTTCGCCTTGTAGGCTTCCTTTCTTAATAAACTAAACTAATAGTGGACTCACACACCAGGGAGAGGAAAAAAATAAAAATCATAGAAAGTGGCTTCTGTTAAAATTGGATGTATCGGGGTAATTCATATGATTGATATTGTGTACAAAAAAACACAGGCCTGGTGATGGGGTTTAGCATAGGCTAGGCCCAATGTGATGCAGTCCATCAGATATGTTCATATACTTGCAGGAATGCAGAATTTTGCCTTTCATCTTGAAATGATACATAAAAGATTAAAAAAAAAAGATATGGGTCAAAAGGTGAGTTTACATATAAGAACATGTGATCCATATATTGGATGACATAGTACCCAGCTAAAAAATGCATTGCTGTGATTAACATAACAAGGCACAGAGACATGCACACACATACACGTTCTCTGTTATTATGTGTGTTTATATGTCTTTCTATGTGTGTGCTCTTGTGCCCTGGGTGAAGATGAAAAGTTTTTTGGACTTGTAACCCCTCTTCCCCTGCCGGTAATCACCCCAGAGCCCTGTAATCCCTGGCGCATGCAGATGCCGCCGGGGGAATATTACTGTTCATAATATTAATCTGCTCTCAAATTCCTTTCTGTTACCAAGATGAGGGGGCCTCGTGCACCATGTTCTTATGAGTATTAAGTGTGCTACAAGAGATTCATCGAGAGGTAGATTCTGACTCGTCAGGGATCAAGCCCAGCCTGAGGTCGTATCGCTGCTTTAAGGAACACCCGCGAGCACGCAAAACCCATCTCCATATTCTCATAAACAGCCTGACATGAAAGACACTGTGCCACAGCAGGGACTCAAATCCACACCCAGCCCACATGAATCATGTCAGCCTGATCCAGAGGAGGGTTAAAGCCTCTTTAAGGTGCTCGGTCCCCGGCTGTGATACCTGACTTAGCAGCAGGTAAACCCCCGTGCCACAGGGCTGAGGAGAGCGCCATTGTCTCCATCAGCTGATCAAAGGCACAGCAGCGCACCTCCACCACACACTTCTAAAACCACAGGAACAGAAATGAATAAGAACCCGCCAGATGGATTGGAAACCTTTTCCCATTCAGCTGCTGTTCATCATCCTGTACCTGGAATTTGGCATTGTAACATTTGTTGTACATAGCTTAGCGCCAGGGTGGATTTGAGGCTTTTCAAAGGGCCTCAGCACAACAGTGTAATCGTACTAAGCCTCTGGGAATTTATTATTAAAAAATGCAAGGCTAATGACCACAATTACTTTAATCATAGAGTGCTGTCTTTGAGGTGTGGAGACACAGAGTATTTAGCTAATATGAGCTATTAGGCACTCTGATGACCCTTTTCCCAAATGACAAATTTCTCGGCTTTGCTCATTTTTATGCTGATGATGTACAGCGTCACTTGAGTGTATTTTTTTTTAACAAGAACCTCTCGAGTTAAGGAGTTGAGAAGCCAGTCTTGCAGATAAAAGCCTCACCCTCTCCTTAACTGGTGCTCTGTATTTATTAGTTAATGTTTTTTTTTTACCCTCTCCCTCATGACTTGTGCATGTACTTGCCTGAGATGTCTGAGCGGGTGTGGAATTGGATGCAGTCCACTGTGTCACTGGGAGTATTTATGCAATCAGGAAGCGAGCAGGCAGAGGTGCAGTGGTGCCAGTGGCGTGTGAAATCTGCCCGGCAGGATTGACACTTGGATGACGGATACCTGTAAAATACATTCACGCCTCTGAGAAGGAAGGATTATTTGTCTAGTGTTACACAAAACACTCAGCGACACTACTGAGGGTTTCCATCCCCCCCCCCACGGTATGAGAAGAAACCCTGTCTGAAGTTAGGCTGAGGTAAAATGAAGAGAGAGGCCTCCGCTGCAACATTCAGATCATTTTGATGTCTGGGAAATGCACATTCAATTATAAAGGCAGCGCTGCATGTAAAGCTGTTTGTTCAGTTCCCTGAGCAACAGCCAAACGGAGAACTTGTAATGGAAAGTCGTTCTCTTGAAACAGTGAGCATTTACATGCCAGGTGTTTGTGTTCTGCCTTCACGGGAGATTGGATGGAAATCTACATTATTTCTACATTATGTGTCTCCATGTCTGATCTTGTAGAGAGGAACAAAGAAAGATGGAGGAATTTGTAATGCAGCATATTGATCGCTGTTAGCTGGTGTCTCTGTATCGTTCTCCTGTAAGTGGTGTGGCGTGTTATGACCCTTAGCTTCCCTCTACAGGGGTATTAGTCACCATTAGCTGTTCTAAGGTCACCTTGCAATGAGCCAGCCGTCCCTGTGGAGGTGACACTGTCAGAGTGTCACTTGGCATATGTAGACTTGTATCTTAACCTTGACCAAAGAAAATGTGTTTTCCAGTAGTTAAAGATTTCCAATGGGGCCCAAGGCTATAAAGCCTCAGGGATTTTACTGTCCAACCCCCTCTGCTTATCCTGCTGCCTACCCTGTTAGCTATCAGTATAAATGCAGACCACCAGTCATGCATTAAGTGCATAATTATTCCATTTCCAAGATAAATCTGGTGTATAGTGTCATATCCATCATGGCTGTCACCTCCTACATGGAGAGTAGGGCACTAAATGAAAGCCTTTTTGCTCATATGCACTTCTATATAGTCATCAATTTTGAGCAGTCTATTCATTGTTTGGTTTGACAGACGTGAGCTAATAATGAATGATCAAGCAATGCCCCTCAAACAAGAACAGCCAGCATAAGCATACACAGTCACTAAGGAAGAGGAGGAGGGGGTGTCATTCCACAACACAGACAGAGCTACAGTAGACAGGCAATCCTCTTCTGCATTACCCCTTATTTTGTTAAGGTTGCTGTTCTGGCAATGGGGACAATGTCAAAAATTTGTAGCGATCAATATTTGTGAGTATGTCTGATCAAGAGGAGGACCAATATACAAGTGTTAACAAAGGGCCTAGGCCATACCAACGTGGGTTTACAGCTTGTATACACTGGGATATGATGTGAAAACAGTGGTTCAGTCCTCAGATGGTGCCCAAAAAGGAGCTCTGATCCTTGTCCCCGCCTTGTTTTACAATAAATAACATTGCTTGTCCACTCAGGATGGACATGGAAAAGAGGTTTAGGCATTGACCACGGGATGATGTTTATTTTTTTCCTTTTATTATGTGTTATTCCGTTTAACATGGGATTAGACATGTTACCGCTGATATAAAGCTGGAGTAAGTCTTCTGGGATGATTGGAAGTAAAGCAGGTTTTGTCAAGTACATAACGAGAATATTTGGGCAATATTGGGGTTATTTTGAAAGGCTTAGTTGAGGACAGCAATCCCAAAAACCATTGCTTTCACACTCGTTTCACTGGAGACTTTGGTTTGAAGACGTACTACAACGTGCCATTAGTTGAGTATAAAAAATTCTGTCTTCAAAGTAAGCTATGTATCGCAAACTGCAGTAGCATTATCTTTTTTTTCTCATTAAATCTGAAAACATTTTACCTGCTATAATTGAATGGCAGCTGCATAGATCACCATGTGGCCGTAAGTTATTTACAAATGTGGCCCTCTTTGTCGGCTGATATTAGTCTTTCACAAAAGATGCATTAGAAATGTATCCTGCATCGTTGAGGGGATGTATGTGCCATGTATTATGGGGTTTAGAATAATGTTGGCTACCCTACAGAATTTCACAATAGATAGTCCAAATGCAGCTTTAGGCTCCCCAAACTGCAATACGTAGATATGTCGTGTGTTACATGCTTGACTGCCCCTGTTGCATTTACAGTAATTGATTCTTTTCAATGATTTTAAAATGCCGAGGCCCCTGCTGGCATTGCATGTTTAAAAAGAGTGCAGGCATGTCACGCATGGCTTACTTCCGCAGATATGCTGCTCTCTTGTAATTCAATCTGGCCTTTCTGCACCTAACCAAAGTGATTAACTCCCTGGGACACAAATACTGCTGGACTTCCTCCCCTGGATTATGCCCATTGAATTATCACTTTCTCCATGTAATCTCATGCATAATGACACACATTCACATACTCTCCTTATTTATCTGATTTGGCTTTGAAAAAAATAGATGTTATTGGTTCGTGGCTTCTCTTTTTTTTCTTCTATGGTTAACTGATAGAAATACTCAGTAGGCGATTTGTTCATTTTTAATGGGGGGGGGGGGTAACCTGCTTCAGTGTATAGACTATAGTTTAGAGATTATTATAGATCCAAGACTAAACTGACCGAAGGGCAGGACTGAGAGAAAATGGCACAATTACAAATCCATTGGCTATTTCAACACCACGGACATGGATTTATCAATACACAACACAGTTAGGCTACTGATATTTCAGAGCATGGTCGGGGCCATAGATTCTAATTTGCACAAAGTCAGATAAGGATCAATGAGTCAGACGAGAGTAGACTAACATATTAAAGAGGTAGTGCACACTTACACACAACACAATGTGCTTTTGAGCTGTAATTATATTATATGATTGTACTGTGATTACGGATGAAACAGTTACCGGTTTTAATGATAAATTCCCGGATGGTTAGTAGTACTGTATAATTTTTAGTTATCATTAAAACTGTGTTTGATTACCGCACTTTGATATCTCAGGGTAAATACTGTCCAGATTGTCCAGCATCAGCGTCAAGACGTTATCAGCCTGGTCCCGTCCTGCTGACGTGCTACGGTAAACACATTGTGTAATTTCCAGTGTCCCTGTGTTTGTCACTGCTGATGGTTGCATTTCTTTGCTTCTCTAGCTTAACTCAGGTAATTTAATTTAGTTATATTCATCATTTCAGCAGCTGATTACCGCTACATTTAAATGTGCACTTTTAGCTGCTTTATCGCTAAATTTCACAGTTGTTTACAGGTTATCTCTGTTAGCTGCTTTAGCTTAGCAGTTAGCTTAGCAGTTAGCGAAGGCTTCGCTCCTTCCCTCTCCTCCTTCTGCTCTCTCTTGCACGGTGTGTCTAATGTTTAGCTACTTCCCTGTCTCCTTTACTAATAATGGTACATTTGAGGCGAGGGTTACTGATTTGGAAGCATGGCTCCGCACCAACACTCCTCCATTAGCTGCCGCTGTAGTCTGGCTGGGTACGTAAGCAGTGTTGGCATAAAGCCTTATAGGAAGTCCCTCCTTCCTTCCGCGTGGTTCTCAAAGTCCCTTCTCTGCAGCTGGGGCGTAGCTCCGCCCAAGACGATTGTGATTGGTTTAAAGGAATATAAACAGCCCAGGGAGTTTTTTCCACTATACCGAAATGAAAGATATTCAATCCAGACCTCCCCCCAGCACGGACACAGCACTGTGGAGATAGGCCTGCTTACGCGAGACTACTGATAACGCGACCTGTAGCTTTCCATCCTCTGGCAAACCCCGAGCAGCCGGGCGGCATAATGCAAAACTGAAGCCCACGGCTCACCACAACCAATATATTCTATATATATATATATACCAATATATTCTATATAATATTCTAACAGATATTCCCCACTCAGTGACACACATGTTGCATCGGTGTGTGAATATGCAAAGACAATATGCAAAGACTCCAAACTTGATTAGTGATGACATGTGGGCACTCTGCAGACTCTGTTGCACAGGATCACACTTTCAGTTGTTTAGTCACCCAACCAACATATTTTGTTATTTGTTATGTTTGTTTAAAATCCAGCAGTTGTCAAATTGGTTGTAAAAGTGTTCCAACAGGAGAGACTCCTATACAAGACACATCTGTATTTATGTCAATTCAATGTCTTCACTGTCTTCTTAAGACTCATGTGTACGGGTGCCGGGTAGCGCAGTGGTAGATTCCCTGCCTACCGCCGCCGTGTTTCCTCCGGCTTGGCCGGGCGTCCATACAGACACAATGTGTCTGCGGGTGGGAAGCCGGATCGGGGCATATGTCCTGGTCGCTGCACTAGTGCCTCCTCTGGTCAGTTGGGGCTCATTGTATTTATGTAAATTGTGCATGGGGTCACTGCATAGACTCAAATACCAATGTTAATCACATTTGAGATGGTTTTCATATGATAACTTTTTACCTGTTATTATTTTAATGTTAACAAAAAGTGCTTAATATTTATGCAAACAAAAAGTGCATAGTGCTGTTAATTTGATTTTTTTACATTTGTTTTTTTTTTATAAAACTTGGTGAAATGATTTGAGTGTGACGTATCAGTACTTTTTGAACATTTTCAGCACATTTTAACAATACAGTAATAATACTGATAACTGTGATAATTTTGGTCACTATACGTAATGAAATTCAACTTTAATTTCAGGAAAGAGTTTTCAGCTGCCATTTCAGAAACTGCTGAAGAAACCCCAGCATTTTCTGATTCTGCTGCTTCATAATAAAAGCTTTTAATTAACAAAATAACAGAGCACTTTTATTGTAAATTAAATGTTTTTCCCTCATTTTACAGCCAACATTGACGACTGCAGGCATGGATCAGCCCGCTGTGTGCAGGCTCATCGGCTTCTAAATATGAACAGCAGAAGTTGCAATGTATAAGAACAGTATATCCTACACATTCTTGAATTCAGGTACATTTTCTGAACCTAAAAATATAAGGTTATTGTCTACCGTGGAGTACAGAGCTTACAGAGTTGGTGATCGGAGCAGGCTGCTGGCTGCGCCCCCCCTTCCCCCCTCTCAGCCCCTTGCCCAGTTTTTACATTTTTTTAAATTATGCAGAGGGTGGAGTTAGGACAGATTTTGTTGGTAGGCGTTATTTTTTTCACACCCGTGTTTCAGGATAGTCCCACCCTACTGTGCTGTGATTGGCTAATACTCATCAGGTCGGATGCATGGATAAGGTTAAGGTTAGGACAAAGAGGTCATGGGGAAGGTTAGGACTGGCCAATCACAGCACAGTATAATACTAGTAAATCACAGCACAATAGGGCAGGAGCAGGCAAAACACATGTGGGAAAAAAACTGTTGGTACATACATTTCACCTTCCATTCCTTGAAGAATATCCAGGGGCAGAGTATTTATTATTTAGGGTCCATGGCAATCATTTTTGGAGGAAAAATTATCAGCCTAAATTGGGCTGAAGAAAATGAAAGCATTACAACCTTTCTATCCATTAAGCAGAACAGATAATGCTGAAGTTTTCGCATTTCTTTTCATGTGTTTTCACTTGTGCTTGCAATATTGCTATCAAAAGGACCTCACCCACATCATACTGTATTTTAAAAAGCAGCCTATGAATTTTTGATACACACATTGTAGACCAACCAGTGAAATAATGCACACATAATGCGAAAAAAAAAGGAAGCGTCAAATGCGCTACAGCTCTGCTGTACACATCCTTTATCTGTATTGTGCTGGTAAACAACAGAGAAGTTATTTTAGAAATGAAGCAATTAAGCAGATCCAAAATGAACACAACCCCCTTGTAAACCAGCACATGGCGATGTCATTTGCATGCCTTTGAATAACTAATCTCTGAGGGGAGTTCCTTCAGATGGAATTCTCAATGCCATGCGCTCTTTGTTTTAAACACAGCAAACAAACAAACAAAAGCGTCCTGGGTCCAGAGTTACTTCAGCTGCCCCCCACTCCCCATCCAGCCTGTGTGTGTGTGTGTGTGTGTGTGTGTGTCTCTCTCTCTGCTGTCAGATGACCTACAGCTGACTGACAGTGGCTGCAAAGACCATCACTCACCACCAGCAGGAAAAAAAAAGATGGGGGGTACCATCTTATTAGATAAACAGAAAGAGTGGGGGGAAAAAAAGGAAAATAGCATTTCAAGTTGAGCGTAGATCTTTTTTTCTTCTTTTTTTTGGGTCTTAATTAGAATCACCATTCATCATGGTCACAGCATTTCTATTCATCCAGCTGATTGGGGACATGACAAATGAATGTGGGAATAAACGGAGTGTCAGGCTGGGGAGGGAGATGGATGTTCTCTCAGCAGGGAGGAGCGGGAGAAGTACAGTTAGCGCTGGCAAGTGGCCAGAGCTTCTGGGCTCCATGTCTCTCCACACATCACCACACATCACCCCAGGGGCCATACGCAGGAGCACTTTCCCTCTTCTGGACCCCCTGTCACCATTCCCTTCCCTATTTATTAGTAAATTAACAACATGTCACACTGATACACATTCAACCCCCTACCACCACCACCTGCCTCCAAATCTCCAAACTCACCTCTACTGATCTGGATGTCAATCAAAGAAAAAAAAAAAAAAGTGCAGGCATGCTTTCTTTTAAGCGACTTCCCTTTACAACTTCCATGGTGTGATGGTGCGATGTAGAACGAATGTACGATGAATGTTAAGAGTTGTACTAGTTCTTGTCGGGATGTAATTATAAAACAGAAACACTGAACATTTAGCCGAGCCCTAACAGTGAATAGATTAAAAGACAGTTTAGCACAATGCTGTGTTTTATTCTGCCCCACTGTGTTCTCGGCAGGAGCTGGAGGGCCACTGTGCCCATTGATGTGTAAAGCAGAGCGAGCGGTGCAAAGGGTTGCCGAGTTCAGACTGAATTAGACACCATTAGAAGTGTTTGACTGACATAGTGTAAGCCCCTTCTTCTTCACACATTATTAGCAAACTCACTTTGATCCTATTATACAGCAGACAATTGTTATTCTAAGAAATGAAGAAAAAAATAATAATGTTATAAAGATTAATGCACCCCTACACCTCATTCTTCCATCCGCCCACTTTTGCATAGACCCGGCTCTCATATAAATTTGAATTGGTTTTTCAATTATTAGAGTGCCTCAGCTCTCTCCGACTAAACAAAGAATTTCCATCGGATCCATTGAGATGAAGTTAGATTATGCATTACCGCAATATCCAATTTAATAACTCAGATTTTCCTTTATTGTTTTTTTCTGTTTGCATTGTATTCCTTTAAACGACTTAACCAGGCGGGCTGGCAGGCTGGCAACGACAGGAGTTCTGCAGCGCCGCCTGACAAAGACGTACACAGGGCGCACATCACTGACTGAGAGCGTGGATAAATACTGGCCCTCTACAGTGACGACGACAAAAAGTTCAATTCATGGTTCAACTCATTTAGTGGAGCAGAATAAATGCGATTAAATTAATTACAGAGTAAATCAATATCTGTCTCAACTCAAATAGCTTCAAAAACAACATTGTCAGTTTAACTTCTACTAATCATATTTTAATCACATTTCATTTTAGTGTTTGCACTTATCTGTTCTGTCACTCTGTTGCCTTTATTGTACAGTTTGAAACACCAAATATCTACAGCAGGGGTGTAGGAAAATATTGATACACTTGAGTTGCCTATTGCAATATTATTATGAAAATATTATATATTTTGTGATACTGTATTGATTCTCAAAAACACTTTTGAAGTTTATATGCAAAGATTTGTGGTTCATTTTGTGTTGTTTAAACCACGGTGAGGACATTTTCCCATTTTATTAATAAACTTGTGACAACACCGGTGTCACCGGTCACACTGTAATGAGCGTGCCTCTCCGCTCGTGTTTTTGCTGCACGGCCCATTTTGGGAACCGCCGAGTTCAGACTCGAGGCAGAAGGGCCCCTCGACGCTGCCCTTCATGATGTTAAGAAGTCAGCGGACTTATATGCACAGAGTCAAGTCTGTCCAGACCACAGCAGCACGGAGCTCCTCGGCTCGTGATCTAGTTCCTGATATATTTTCTCTGTGAGCCACGAGTGAATCTTGCAGTAAAACACACTGATAATCTATTATAAATTATTTAGATGTATCATATAATGATCTGACTCTTCACTTTTGCTTTTAACTTTGATACTAATTCCTCCGTCATCGTCTTGTTGTGAAAGTGAAAGTTAAATCTGACTCCTCTGTGCTGCTGCTGCTGTACGGAGCAGACACAAGGTGAGCACTGATACGCAAAAATAAACTAAATGGCTTTAATTTCTATTTTTTAAAAAGCCAGCGGTGGGCAAGTAATGCAATCGGTGTAACACCAACTATTGTGGCAAGCCTACTGACCGCTAGATAGCAGTATTATAATCTATCTCTTCCACTCGAGCATAACAACGTATGCATATGGTGTGTTCTTTATACTATGACAGCTTTCATGAAATTAGATTTAAAAATCGTAACGTATCGCCTTGCTTAGAGTATCGCAATATATCGCAATATATTTAATCACAACCCCTGTATCATGATACGTATCGTATCGCCAGATTCTCAGTATATATTTACAGAAAGTCTTTGATAATATACACTGTATGTGTTTATATACTTATTTCTTAACTGTCAAGTGGCCAATCTTTGCACAAGATGATCTCACAGCTCCACTTTTTTTAAAAGCCAGCATGTCAATGGTGTCATTTCAAATTTGAAGAATTATGGTGATTGAGCTGCATAAGCAACCTGCAGAGGAAGTCAGATTCACTGTCACATCCCGACGCTTTAGTTTGAAAACAAAGAGAGTGGAAAAAGGGATTGTGATCGCAGCTCTGTGGCATATTGGAACAAAAGCCCAACCTGAATGATTTATCTTTTTCCCCTCTTTGAAGCAGAGAAAATGCTGTCTCCCCACTGCCTCCGTTTGAGCTGCGCTGGTGGAGTACCTGGGGAGGGCAGCACCATGCAAGACAGTTAAGCTGTGAAGCTCTTGTCCCCATATTTAGTCTATGCAGAGAGACAGTGCATACAAAAGGGAAAGGGAGTACAGCGGTTCTGGCCTCAGGCTATCTTGTGTAGGGCTCTCTGAGCTTGAACAAAGTGTGTGAGACATTTTCGAAACACAGATGCATTTTGTTACAGAAGAAAAGAATAGATGAGAGGTAATGGCAACTCATGAAAATTAAAAACAGGAAAGCTCTGATGCATACCATGTTTTAGCAAGATCCCCGGGTGATTACATGCTATTGAAATATCCAACACGATGCTCGCTATGGCTTGCCAGTATTAAAGCCGAGAGGCAGTGTTAAATAAGGCCATTTGATACAAATCTGTGACTTGACACCCCCTCTGGTATCTTACAATGCATCGTGCAATTTAAGAGCTCTTGAAATCTTAGGTGCCACCCCTGTAAGCCTGCTTGTATGCAGGTCTAAAGTTTATTTATTTATACATTTTTGAAAAAAATCTGATTTCCCTTATTTATACCAGCGATACGAAATTCTGAGGACATCTGTTATGTTATTAATTTCACATAAATCTTAAGCTCCTCTATGCTTGAAATGAGGCTTCATTCAAGCTGAATTAATGAAACATGATTGTAAGTCCCTCACGTGGAAGAGGCTGTCATACAATATTGAGTTGCTTATAATCACTGCGTAATCTCACTGTCTGCCAGGGGAGGGCGGCGCGAAAGCCCTCCGTAAAACAATGTTTTGAGGAGATCAGAAGCCTTTGCCTGTATCTGGCAGGATAAAAAGGCAGGGAGTCTACAGCGAGGGAGGAAAAATGACTCACATTGGTCGTCAGCAGAGAAAAACTGCAGATTTATGCTGTGTACCCGACCGCTGTGATGTGTGCTAATTGTCGAGATCAGAGTGCTGCATGTTTGCTTGAACTTAGGTAATTGTGCGTGCCAGTGCCTGGCAGTGCACAGAGACACTCTGAGGCCTCATGTGTGAGACAGAGTTGAGGACGCCCACTGCATGACTGACAGCATCACTAACTGTCAAGCTGGCAGGTGAGAGACCCATGGGTGCAAGCCACAAACGGGACTCACCATGAGAGAAAGCTGCGGTAGGTCCGTGCTCGCGTGAATAATAAAATGTAGAAGCAAAAACAGGAAGGTGTGTGTGTGTGTGTGTGTGTCATCAGTCATTTTTTCAGCTTTAACGGTATAATATGTAACATTTCCACATTAAAAATGACTCGACTTGCACTCTATATTTTGTTGAGTTGTGTACTTACATTATCCCAAATATTTCCAACAGAGTTCAACTCCAGAGAAATCTGTCATTTTAATCACACGCTGTGTCTTTAGGCCTGGCGTCATCACATCCCCTCTGCACATGGGTCAGGGTCCACAAAGGAGTCGTGAAAATTAGTCATGAATTAACTTTTTATCTGGTTTCAAGCCACATTTTTACGATACACTTTTTAGATCTTGGCAGCTTTAAACTATATGTGTTAACCCGGAGAAGGAATCAGAGAAACAAGCTGAGCGAAGGTTAGCAGCAGCTGATGTTAAGTCATCAGAGAAAAAAGGTGAGCACACTTTTAGCAATAGAGACTCCACCGGAAGCTGAACCCTGTGGGAGAAACACCGTTTTTGAGAGGAGACCTCTCTGAATAATTCGGCTCCTGAACGATGAACACTGAAACAATCCAAACTGGGAGAAACTGACCGCAACAACTGGCTTTTGTTATTATTTTGATTGTGAGACCCCTAGTGGCAGACTATTGTATATTTAAAGGTCCCATATTGTAAAAAGTGAGATATGTCTTTTTTTTTTATTATAAAGCAGGTCTAGGTGCTATATAGAAACTCTGTCTTTAAAAGAGCTGTCAGGACGACTGTGAAGTTGTGATGTCACAACTATACTATAGGTAGAAAGTGCAGTCATTCGAGAGCACAGATGCAGAAGACACACTGACCAATCAGAGCAGACTCTTTTTCAGGAGCGGGGCTTAAAGAGGGTGAATACGGGTATATTCAGACAGTATGAGAAAAATAAAGTGTTTTTTGAACATTAAAGCATGTAAACATGTTCTAGTGGAAATCCAAAATACAGGTAGGAACCTGAAAATGAGCATAATAGGTCCCCTTTAACAGTTTTATTTGGCGTGCACACACTGCTGGGGCTGAATGCCTCGCGCTGAAGGTCTCAGGTGTTTTGATGTGTTTAATGTCAGCGGCATGAACAGCAACAGCCACAGCACTTTATCAGACAGACAGCCCCTGTTGCCAGGGGTCAGCAGTCACGGCACACAGGATGACTGGGCTCACACATAGGCAATTCTTGTCACATCGTGTAGCGCTTGTCACACCTCCACTACAGTGTCATTGCATTACTTGGCAAAGCTTGTTACACACCTGCGCTGCGACGGACGACTCTCCAAAATAGAGTCATTTTGTAAATCGTTTGCAGTGCCAAAACGGCACATGGCATTCAATCTGTGTTAATACCCAGTGACGTACAATGAACTTCATCACCTACATCAGTCAAGGGAACACCGGGCTTTATCTGCCATCTCCATCCACCACTGCTGCTGCAACCCAGCCTAATTATTTTTTATGCAAAGCAACACAAGAGGAGCGAGTGACACAAAAACACAGTTGAAATTGGGATAGACCTCATCATTGTTTGGCTGCGCCCACGACTTAATTAAAATTCGCAAGGAGCCTGGCTCCTTTGTTCCCTCTGTATTGCAGCATTGTTCATCAGAAGTGAGCAGGAGTACAAATAATCGAGTGCAAACACTTCCTCCGGTGAAGCTAGCCCTTTCTCTAGAGGTTTACCCTACTTTACTTTTCAAACTGACAGAAATGGGTTGTCTCAAATCTGCCACGGCATCACTTCATTAAAGAAGTAGCCTGCTTTAAAACAAACAAACAAACAATACACCCCCCCCACCCCCACGAGCAGGCACATGCACACTTGCCACCCAACCCATCCAAAATGTGTCACATCCCCAGCAATCTGTAATTTTGGACTCGAGGGGTTAATTGCCTGCCATGGCATCAAAGGAGAGTTTTGATGTGCTTTTTGAGGGCTGTCTTTAGCCAAGTTGGGGAGTAGAAGGGAGAGAGGAGTGAAAAGGGGGGAGGGATGTGGGTGAGAGCAGACGGAGAGGAGGGCACATGAGATTTCACTTGCGGCATAGCAGCGCAGGCGTCTCCTCAGGTAATCCTGCCTCTCAAAGGCATTATTGAATTTTCTTGTTTTTCTTCTTCTCTTTGTCAAGGCAGGGAGGAGAGAGTGTGTGCAGAGGGAGAATTTGGGAGGGGGGGTTAAACAGAGTGAGCCTGACTTCTGAAGGGTCTGCAGCGGGTGCTTGATTCTCATTCACCTCTGCAGATCCACGTCAAAACACAGCCAGACCTTTTAAGGCGCCTGGCTTTGAAGTGAGAGGAGAGCCTCAAATCCAAGCTCTCCGCCACATATGCCCAGTCTGAAAAATTAGCAGCCATGTGCGTCTCCCTTGCCCCTTTGAAGTTCCACAGACCGCTCTTCTCTCCATGTTCTAACAGAGAAATCAGAAGGTATGCACCCTGACTCCCAGATTAAGGATAGTGATCGTGCTGTATGGTAGCGCAGGCAAAGTGCCTCGTCTCTGGCTTTTGTTCCGTCAGACCATGAAAAACCTCTACCTTGTTAACACTGTTTACCTAACTCTTCAGAAAAGCTCTGCAGAGTTGAAACAACTAGTAAAACAGTCAGTTGTGACAAAACCTCTCTGTGATCTGCCTGACGTGGATCTAAAGAGGTGCATGTGAATCAAACCAGCAGCTGCACTCAAGACATTAAAGGTCCCATTTTGTAAAAGTGAGATTTCCATGTCTTTTTTTATTTTTTTATTATAAAGCAGGTCTAAGTGCTATGTAAATACTAAGAAAGTATCAAAACTAATCTAAGGAGAAATGCACATAGCTCATATTCAGAAACTGTGTCTTTACACGATCTGTCAGGATTTCCGTGAAGTCGTGATGCCACAACTTCACTATATATAGGTAGAAGTGCCGTTACAGTCATTCCCCCGCTGCAATGACGGTGCAGAGATGCAGAGAGTGCAGATACAGAAGACCCAGAAACACTGACCAATCAGGAGGGGGCCTTAAAAGAGACAGGTGCTAAAACGGAGCGTTTCAGACAGCGGGTGAATACAGGTTTATTCAGACAGTATGAGAAAAATAAAGCATGTAAACATGTATGAACAAGTATGAACCTGAAAATAAGCATATTATGGGACCTTGAACTGACTTTCTTTTCTTTACCTGATGCCAGATGTTTGTTGTTTATGAAAAACAAATAAGAATTAGTTATGACTAACCTGCCTGATACAATGTTACTTCAAATTTGATCAAATGTGCAACACGAGGGCAGCATGAAAGGACAGAGCATTTGCCCTGAGGCTCATAGTGGAAAAAAAAGAGCAAATGTGTAAAGAGAGTGCAGAAATCTCCTGTAAGCCGTTGGGGAAAAAGGTGTGCACAAAAATAATACAAAAGTCCATATAACAATATTTCTAGATATTGCTTCATCACTCTTGGCTATCCTACTTTGTAAAAAGCAATAATGAAAATAATTTGCATTCTCTTGACATAAAGCAGCCCTCCTCTAGTTGCAGGGAGAGGGGACTTTTGGGAGACCTGTCAAGAAAGGAGTACTAACCACACAATGTGCTGAAGCTGCTTATCCCATTGTAATCTGACCTGATTGGAGGGGTTTGATTAAAAGCGAAGGGGGCCACACGCCTCCTAATCCCTGCTGAGCAACGCTCCATGACCCCAGCTCACCTCCTCAAATGCCACACGGCCCCCTCCTGTCAAGACGGCTCAATGCGCAGTACCAGACGGTGGAGTGTGCTGTGCAGGAGTTTAGGGCCTCTAATCCCCAAGCTTGTCTTGTCCCTTTCTCCTCTTATCCTCATCAATGAGACTTTCTCTCCTCACAAGAAGATTTGGGAGATGACTGCTATTTTGGTGCTGGCAAGTGAAATAGCCCCGAGGGGCTGTGTAAACATTGTGGCTTAGCGCTAACCGTCATGAGAGAGGCTTCGCGACTAGTCTCCGTACTTCTGAGGCAAGCAAATCCGCATCTTGTTATGAGGGAATCGGCTGTGCTAAAGCCTTGCTTAGTGACACATCTTGTTGTCAGAGGGTTTGTCTAAACAGGTATCACAGCTGTAAGCTGTCGTATCACTGCGCATCATCTGCATCCTCTGAACTTACTGTCATCGCATCATCCACCCAGTTCATGAGGAAAGCACCAGTATCAGGGGTTTCAGTGAGAAACATCATTTTAGTGTCAGTAACACAGGAATAACATCTGGGTGTGAGCACACCTGTGTGTGTTCAAACAAATGTGCATTTAGGCAAACCCACATCCTCAAGAGCATCTTTAAAGTGCCTCGTTTGCAGGGAGTGTCGGAAGTCATCTCTAAAGCCCCTCAACTCCTTTCCGTTTGGTGTCTGACTACAATGAGAGAAGTCGTCAGGTAGAGATGTGTGTTTGTGTGTGTGTGAGATGAGGGGACGGGATCAGCTTGCTGTCAGTGTCAGTCTCACATGGTTTCCTGTTAGTGAGCTGAGAAAAAAATGTATGTTTGTGTGTCAGTATATAAAGTATCTTTTTACCTGGCACCGGTATGTTCATACATGTGTTTGGAGGTAGTATGAAAACAAGTCCTCCAAACCATACAGCCACATAAGTTCCTATCCTCTAAAACAGGTTTGGGCAATTATTTTCCATGGGGGGCAGAAATTGATCAGTCTGCCGTGGGCCGGACACAAATGTTACTCAGTGGGAGGAATGAAGTCTCCGATGACCAAGAACAAGGGCATCAAAGTCAGTTTGTAGTCTGGGATGTTGCGGTGCGCAGGAGGCTCCAGCTGAAAGGTGGGAGAGGGTCTCTGTCTTGACTTGTTGAATTTCATTACTGAAAATGTACTACTGTTGGTTACCCTTTCTGAATTGACATGGGATTTAATTGTGGGAGAATTATTTTTGTTGGTAGGGTACAAAAAGTTTTACATCTGACATGCATACTGATATTAGGTTGCAACGATAGTAGCAGCAACAGTAGAAGAACATCAAATGTGTTATCTTTAGCAATAAACAGCACTGACCCGTTTCAGAATAAAGGCCCAATAACTGTTTAAAGGCAAGGAAGATAGTGACTGTTTTTGTTATATTTTAATTGAAATGTAGTCCTCATGATGGCCTTTCAGCGGGCCTCGGGCCACAATTTGCTCAGGTCTGCTCTAAAGCAACCCACAGAATCATTGACGAAATCAGCACCCCTAGCGGTTTTAAACACATGGTTAACGTTGTGAAACGGTCAGAGTTTGATGAGGTTCAGGCAGCAAAACTACTTGGTTAAGTTTAGAAAAAGATCATGGGTTAGGGTTTGAGACCAGTACATTTGTTACGTTACTTCTGTGCGTACGTACATGACATAATTATGCATGTGATGTGTAGAACGTGATGTAGTTGTGTGTTTAGTTGTAGTGTTTATTACCTAAAGTTTAGTCTGGTTTATCAGATATACACTGCTTGGTATAAAGCCTGACAGCTGATGTGTGAGAGAGCACCAGATTTCAGGCCCCTTACACTATCTCCAGTATATCTATCTATTTTTTAAAGACTTATTGACAAAACATTTTTGCACAGAACATTAGGTACTAATAACATATGTTTTCATGAAGTCCAGTAAAATGTAGATGGAGGGCACCATTGCTTAGCGCTTCCCAAGACGATTGTGATTGGTTTAATGAAATAAAAACAAGCCAAAGTGTTTTTTCTGCCCCTATCCCTGAATGAAAACTCTGCAGCCAGCGCTGACAGCACTGTGGAGATCTGGCAATGCGAGACTACCTAAAGTTAAAATAACCGTTGACTTTTATTTTCAAACGGGACACAAACATCGGTCTGCTGGGTCAAAATTCTGTGTTAGTTTGACCCATCCACCACCCCACCCGCCCGTCCTAAACTACCAAATACTACATCACATGACTTCCTGCTTGGCTCCTGTCATAATTACTAATAATAATAATTACTATGGCCACTAGAGGGAGCCGCCTAACAATAAAATGTCAATATGGGTCACAATAAGCTGCTTGTAATGACCTACGGAGTCGTTTTTCAGGGGGAGGACAGGCTCGTGTGTTCATACGTGTGTTTGGAGGTAGTCTAGTGGTGCTGGTTCTGCGCCGCCTGCCGCGTGCCTCTGATCAGATCCAGAGAGGAGGCTGGCTGCTGACTAGGTCTGGTTCAGGTGTCAGAAAGAGAAGGGAAGAAAGATTAATGGCCTCTCTAAAATGAAGGCCTTCCTCCAGTTACCCCGGCCCTGCCTATCAAGGGAGGGGTCCGCTAACTGACCGGGGATCGCCTGGGACAGGAAGGGTGATTTTTTTAAAGGCCTCTCTGCTGATTGGTGTGGCGTGTCCTGTGGAGGGGTCACTGAGTGATGGAGTAGCGAGGAGACAGCGCACCACCTTTGGTTGGCCTCTTGGAACAGCTCCCTCAT
The DNA here is from genome assembly GCA_028570985.1 of Heterobranchus longifilis. NCBI lineage: Eukaryota > Metazoa > Chordata > Actinopteri > Siluriformes > Clariidae > Heterobranchus > Heterobranchus longifilis. The sequence continues at coordinate 4,555 of JAOVVB010103139.1, read as the reverse complement.
TCATAGCCCTGTCTCTAGCAAGTCTCAGGAGGCAAGCTGCAGATGAAAAGGTCCTAATAGGTTGTCAGTGGATCTCAACACTCAGCAGCTCTCCTTATCTAATGAGGATATAAAAAGAGCGGTTTGAATAGAACCAAACTCCAAGTTCTTGTTCTGCTGCTAACATGTTGACACACAAGACATGACAGCACTTATGTTTTCACGACATTCAGTACAGGCTCGCATTCTTTAATCCAATAATTGATTTCATAGGTCTAATAATTATCTCTAATTACCTTTTGACTACCATGCCATGTCAGGGCAGATCAAAGCAAGAGGGGAGGAGACAGAACGTCCTTTTGCCTGTGTTTTTGCTGTGACACTTGAGATATTATCGAGGCTTATGGCACCAAAGATTGTTGTGAAGACTGAACAATAAGGGGATTTGGTAACACGTTCTATGAAGACAACATCTATAGTGCATAAAGGGACTTTCATAGTGAATAATGCATTCATAATGCTTTATGACTACACACATACGTTGTTCTGATGCACTATATCAACAGTCATAAAATATTATAGATGTGACTTATAATGAATTATAAGCTCAAGTGTCTTGACTAGTTATGAACTAGAGGTTGACTGGTTATAATACATAATGACTACCCATACTCACCTACAGTATACACCTCACCACTCAGCTGTAGTCAGGACTCACAGTGTGCTGTGATGCAGCATAGGTTATTTTAAATGCATGGAAATGCATTACACTTTACTTACCACCAACAATGAAACATTATGATGAAACATGCATTCATCAATATGTACTTCACTTTACATAACACATACAACAATAACTTATGATACTGCATGGAATATTATAGTATAATTCAGTTGATTGTTGTGTATTGGTGAGTATAGGTAGTCATAATGTATTATGAGTGTGTATTATACTAGTTTATAACTAGTCACGAGCATCCATAAGACACTTGAAGTTATAAATCATTAGTCACATAATGATTTATGATATAGTGCATCAGAAAGCATTATGTGTTTATAAGTGTAGCTATGAATGCATCATAATTAACTGAATGCCATTATAATGCACTATAGCCTCCTGAGACCCAGAAGAAAAACAGGTTTCAATATTTATTTTTACAACAGGTGCCTTGTAGTGGACATCGGGTCAATCTCTTCTACAAAAAGTACTTTATAGTGCAGTACATTTACATTATTCATGTGGTATTCATAGAAAGTGTTACTGTGGATTTTAACTTTTAGTTAAAACATAAAATGTTCAGTAATTGTGTTTGACATTAGAGTGCTTTAGGGGTGTAACAATGCAGACCTTTACTATAAACTAAATATTATTTTAATCTGCTCAAATGTATTTGTTTGCGAGCTTGGAACGTGTTTTCTTCAATATGAGTCTCAGTAGATTGCTCATTTGCAGGCAGGTAGAACACACGCAGCTTTCCTAGATTTAGGAGTGCTTCTTAAGCAAATAAATGAAGTAATAAATAATGCAATTTAAGACTAAATTAATATGTTATTATGTGCCTGCCCATACCTCTGGGGTCTACAAGGAGGCTGAAAAACTGTGAGTGTTGCCAGATTTGTGAAACACTTCTCATGAATTGCATATTCAGTGTGTTTTAGTTCGATTTAATTAGGGAAAGCAGTGGCGGCAGGCAGAGACAGAGGCCTTTGGCGGGAATATGTAAGAGTCTCTTGTATTGTATAGTTAGAACCTCCAGTCATCTCACCTTACACGTTCACACTGGATCAACCACTGAGTCTTTTGTGCTCTTCAATCCAAGCACTATTAGCCAGTCCCCACCGAGGCTATTTGGTGTTATGTCAGAAGAGGCTATTTTCCTCTCCCTGATGGGCTCAGACACTTTTTTTTTGGCTGTCGTCACCATAGTTATCGACCTTTATTGCATAAACATGTTGACAAATGGTCCTTTGTAAACTTTGTTGCTGGCGACATTTATTCAGCAACAAAGCAGTTACTTGAGCTGGCTCCCTGGGCTTGCTTTCCATTCAGGCTAGTGATCAGTTGTCTGCACGCCAGTGGCCCCTGGGCTGCTAGCCCACCCATGACGGGGGGCTCCATGAAGGAACTTATTTATAATTGCAACTGAGGAAAGGTTTCCTAAAAGCATTTTTTGCTTTAATGAAGTTTACTGGCACCGGTAGGCTGGTATGTAGCCAAAAGGTTTTAGTATTCTTTAGTAACATGTTAATATGATTTGTCTTGGCAACAAGCAAAAAAGTGAAATTGGCACAGAGAGTAGCCATGAGCTGGAATCCCAATGCCAAATTTGTCATCCATGTTTTTACTTTGAGGTGGGGTTGGAGGGGAAAAAAAATGTAATTAAGGCCATTGTTGCAGTTCTCTGTGGGGGAGCATTTGCTTTGGCTAAGCCTTGTAATTATGAATGATATCCTCTTTGGCCTGCTTTACTTTCTGTCCCTGCTGCAAAAATTGGATTTGTTCCACACACCCCTGCAAGACGCGAGATAATCTTTGACCTGAATTTTCGTCACCTGCATTCGCTGCTCAGAGCAATGCTTCTCCCATTCATTTATCCCATTCACTTAAAAGCTTGCCATCCTATAAGTGACCGTGCTAACGCGATGATCACAAAAAATGACCGCCCTGCCTGCAGAGAGGCTGAGTGATCCCATCAGCGTTGGGTTACCTGGCTGCCCCCTGCTCACTGTACCTGTTGAGAAAGACATTTGTGCAGCGGTATGCTAAGGCAGGAGGGTGGGATGACCCTGCAGGGTTTGGTTGACGGTGTGAAGGCTCCTCCGGGCCTGAGTGCTCTCTCTCACTGGGTGTCTCGCCTGACCTGGCCAGTAAGGCCCAGCACAGACCGGGCTTTCATTCCACCCGGGCCTGTGGCTTCAGCTCCTAATAAAGCTACCATTTGATCCCCTTGAATTTCTAAATCGTTCTCCTTTTGATTCCCTCTTAACTCGGCCTGCGTTCTTCCACTTTGTTCTGAATGGAGGGTCAGGTTTCCGCTCTCCGTGATGGAGTGTTTGGTGAACTGTGTACAGCCGTGTGTATGTGTATAGTAGCCTGTCGACAAGATTTATGGCTCATTGATGCGATAATTTAAAGCAAGTTATCACATGATTCATATTCTTAGTTGGGAACTTTGATATCAATATTATTTTATATTACTTTACCCATGCCTTTACAAATCTCCTGTCATTTGATAAGGCAAGACATGGCACGTTTATTTGTATAGCACCATTCAGACACAAGGCAATTCAAAGTGCTTTACAGCAGCATTAAAATACATTAATCACAAGATGTTAAGATGCATCCAAAGACAACAAAACAAAAGGCATAAGTACCTCGGATAAGCAGCATGTTTATATGAGAGACAGAAAAAGAAAGAGCAAGTGGTAAAATAATAGATGGGTAACCTATATCAAACACATCATCTATGCATCACTGTGAAACATGTAAAACCAATCCTTAAGTTGTCATTGTTAATTAAGAAATACTTCATGATTTAGCTCATGCAATCTATAGAAATGCCAACAGGCCTCCTGTAGCTCACAGTTTACATGTATACAGTTTAGTCGGGCTGCCCCCCGAAAGTCAAAGAAGTCGGAGACCCCTCAGTCGACTAAGATTCTTCAAGTCGAGCTGTCGCTTTTTTTGGTCGCTTTTTTGTCAGTCAGTGTGCAGTGTACTTCTGGGGACATTTTGGACCCCAGAATTATCTGAAGAGTGAGCGCTCCTCGCTTTCATGCAGCTCTCTGGGGTAAAATTATTCCACTACGTCAAGTCGAGATAACGTTATCTTCTACCTTCTGCTTAGAAGTGATGAATTTACAGCTCACAGTATAACGTTAGTGTCTGGCTTTTGTTTGATATCTAGTGTTCGATCCGTAGTTAGCACGCATTAGCTCGGAGAGCTAACTTGGCTTGTTTACTATATTACGTGAATGTTGCTATCACCCTGAACGCCCCGCCGAACCCTGTACAAAAATATGGCAGTTCAATAAATCGTTGCTTGATCAGGTGTTTCTGATGTTGTCACACGATTGATTGTGCTGATATCATCAGCGCTTATCATCCTGATACATATGGGTCAGTAGGTGCATGGTGGCCCTGCTAGAAGGTCCAAGAAACAACATTTTAACATCATTTTTAATCCAAACCTTGATGTTTGCGGTGATGGAAGTCACGGAAATATAGATGTTTTTTTCTAAATGTACCGATGTGTTTTCAGTGCGTACCGACACGTTTTTGATGCCAAAATGAAAAACGAAAATCATGGAAATGTAGATGTTTTTATGTTTAGTTAAAGTGAAACTGAAATAGTCGAATATTCATTATTGAACATCCAAATCCGACAAAATTCTGAGTCTGGTACAGCCCTACAGTATAGATACATATTATCTTCAAAATTTAAAATTGTAACTTCAACAGTATTCCTGTATGTGTGAGTAGCCTGTCAATCAAGTTTCTGTCACGACTCGGCAGAAAGGAGAACTCAAATGCACCACTCAGACAGGGAAGTTCCAAATTAAAGACTTTTAATTC
>JAOVVB010103110.1:0-12998 GCA_028570985.1 Heterobranchus longifilis | reverse complement strand
TACATCTACATAAATACTGCAATTAATACAATCATTGAATAAACACTTCAAGTGAGACATGAAAGCAACCTTACAAAGTAAATGCCCAATCCCACATAAATGATTCCAAATGAATCCCATATATTACAAATCCATTTCATTTATTACATTTCACACAATTCTGAGGATGCTAAAGCAATATTCATCACAGCCGATGGATCTGAAGTAATAGTGTAACTCATTGATTTTTGTCATGATCTGCAGTAAAACGCTGCTAGAACAGAATGCATTGCTTTGCAATGTGTTGAAAATGACTCTAAATGACTGTTTAACTGCATTTTCTCCAGTGCAACACAGCAATCATTTATCAATAAAACACATTACAAAGATTATAAAAGGCATAGCACAGTTTTCCAGTTTGATGGGAATATTAGTGATGCTTGAAATATGTATCCAGTGCTTAGCCTAAACTATCCTTCACTGGGGCTGAGATGACTGATTTGTTTCAAAGACAGAAAAAAACAACACATTTTAGAAGTGACCTGTTTTATTTCTAAACTCTCATCATGAAATTTTTTTGAATATTTGCAAAATACAAAAATAACAAACAGTATAAAGTATTACAAATTCAAAACAAACAAAAACAAGAAGGTCAATAAGTGTTTCAGTCATGATTGAAACTGGAGCCATTGGCTATCATTTTGCAAACTATAACTTAGTCAATGCACATTCCTCTAATTCTGAGAGCACAGTGGCTTGGAGACATTTTTTATTTACAACCAGATACACTCTAAAACATGTTTTCCAGAAGACTTTCTTCACTGTCTGAACAAATCCAAAAGATCAGAGTACATGAAATTACATTTATACATTTCTGTCTTGCAGCACAAGCCTCAGGGTTTTTTTTTAAATCACAGATCGACATTTAGTAAATAAAAAAACCCTTTCGGTTTAAAAAGACGCAGAAGAAAAATGTGACATTTGGGGCATCCAGAAGCTTGCTTGTATTTCAGCAAGCCTTCAGGCATCATGTGTCCATTATGTTATGTTGACTTCCTACCAGACTTGACAACCTTTGACGATCTCTTTCATCTGTTTTATTGCATCTATGGAGGAATCCTTGAGTGCCAGTCCAAGTAAGACGGGCCTGTTGCCGGCTTCTTGTGACACAAAGGTTGCCAGGTTTTTGGCACAGACATGTGTCAGTGGCTGAAAAGACAAACACAAATCAGGCATTAGATGACACACAGAAATGCTACGATGTAACATGCTTATGTCTGAAGAAACTATCCCTTTAAGTGAACAGCACCATATCCTCAAACACTGAAGTTTTATCGATGTCCGCTCACATTGCAAATCATTTCACACTGAACAAGTTGGCCAGGAAAAAAAAAAAAAACGTTTCCAATCGCATTCAGTGCTGTTGCCATCGTACGTGGTTAATAGCTATAACTTTTCTTTACTGCCATGCAGTATTATTGATTGGGCTGTATTACACACACACCATGAGAAAAGTAATTTATTTTTGTGAAGTTCTCCCAAAAGTAAGCAGCGTCTTACAATATGACTTGATTCTATTTTAATGAAACCTGAAATCTGGCTCCTGTGTAATCCAGTAAACTTGACAATAACAGAGATGAAGACTTGGCTGTTGGCATAATGCTTAATTACATTATATAACAGTATTCAATCATGGTCATCCATTCAGTCTGTGTGACTGTGCTTCAACACTGCATCCCTCTCTGGCTCTAAAACCACACACTTTACAAGAAAGTGCAAGTATTGTCTTTTTTAAATGACCAGAAGACTGAAAAAACAAACAAAAAAACAGTATTGTCAACTCCCCATGCAAACACAATTATAATCAATTTCTCTATTGATGATCCATGTCTAGCACAGTATGCCAGTTAGCAAATTACATGATAATGCAGAGCTGAAATAGGTTTTCTTGTGCAAACTTTAACAGACCACTGAACTTTGCCTGCAGTGCACACATCTAATTTCTCCCAATCCACCACAGCAATTCAGAACCAATCTTATCTGCCCTTTCGCAGCACGAAATGAATTACCCTGTGTTGCAACAAGTCTGTCTGATGTCCTGTGAACAAGTCTATAACACCCTGATACAATAGTAATCTGAACAATTTCATCCAGCGTACCTCGTCTTTGCCCAGGAGTACTTTGGTGGAAAACGATGGGGTGCTGATATCATTAGATCTGGAGTCAGGTGTGACAGATATCAATGTCCCCATTTTGCCGTACTGAGTGAGAACGACAAATATGTAATTGCTGAACTCTGTACAGACGACCTGTGTTGAAATTCCATTGACTTCTTTCTCTGTCTGTCTCGATCTGATGACGGGCTCAGTGGTAGACATTTTGTTAATCCTGGGGAAGAGAAAGAAATCATTACCAGGTAATGGTACATGAAGATTATTTGTAGGGCTGCAGCTAAAGAGTATTTTCACTATTGATTATTCTTGACTGTAGAGGCTGATACACACCTAAAAATATTTGTGGACAGGTGCGTAGGGGGAAAAGTCCAAAACAGGAGTAAGGAGGTTCCCGCACACTGTCCTGTTACTTGCAAAAACACAACGTTTCAGTCTCTAGACCTTCCTCAGGTGAGCCACCCATCACCTGAGGAAGGTCTAGAGAACGAAACGTTGTGTGACATCCAATAAAAGTGTTTTTGCAAGTAACAGGACAGTGTGCGGGAACCTTCTTCCTCCACTATTGATTATTCTGCCAAATAATTTCTCGATTCATAATTTATTTGATTAATAATTGTGGCTATAAAATGTCAGAAATTTGTGGAAAAGGGCCATTGCAATTTCCCAGTGCCCAAGATGATGAACAAAATCCCCCCCAAAAATGGTTTATCATGTCAGTTTACTGTCATTATGACAAAGAAAAGCATCCAAACCACACATTTGAAAAGGCGGTACAGCAAATGCTTGGTATTTTTGCTTGTAAAATGACAGTTGCCAAAGAATTTACTGCCAAATGACTAATCAAAAATCGACTAATCATTTCAGTTCTAGACAATCAACACCACAGACATATTTGTTTTCTCTAAATGTGGAAGTAATTACACTATGCATTAGTTATAACATGTAATTGTTATATAACGACATAATGCAGTGCAGAGGAAATACCTGTTAGATATAATTTTTTAATATATATATTAAAGGGACTGCTCTATTATGCATCCTTCAGATACATCTATTCAGCCTTCTCAGATTATAAATACATTATCTTTACACATAAAACCTCTCACTTATTTCCAAAATACGTGGAAATAGTCTGACATACGATTCAAACAACTTATTGGGATTTTCAGACTCTGATACAGCACATCGACAGCAGCTAAGTACAAAAAGAAAATGACAGAAGTACTTCAGAATTGTGTCCTCATTAAAATCCACCTCCCACCACCCGCAGAGACATTTTAAGATCGATTATAGGTGATGATCGGCTACGGGGAAGTACCGTTAACGTGACATGCAGAGGCTAACGTTAGCTAAACAGCTAACGTTACTGTTAGCTTCCGCTGTAGGCTAATCCTCACAGTTGACATTACAATGAACAGATTTTCAGTGTCTGTGTGAAGAAAAATAAATCCTCACCCTGTTTCTTCGCCTGTGTAAAGAGTTAAGCTTCTTCTGCACGGAGACACTTCAGTTTCTGCAACTTCAGTAGCGCTCTGTCATTCAACAAAACAAACGTGCGCCGAGCGTAAGCGCAGCGTGATGACGTAGACTGAAGTCACGCCTGACTTCCGGTGTAGATTCTGGTTCAATTTATAACAAATGAGAGGAGGGTGTAAGCAGCCTTTCATCGTGAAAAACTGAAACAAGACATATGGGATTGATTCTGATTCTTGGTTCTGATTCAGGTTATTACGTTACTATCCAACAACTACTGGACTGTTGTTAAATAAATACTTGTTTTTGACTAAATCTGACTTGTTTTGCATTTGATTCATTTTACAGATTTGGCCTTTGTGATGTGGGGCATCCATTTATATCACACAATGGCTCTTTTTGTAAGGACATCCCAAGTAATAGGCTATCTAATTGAATAGAATTTAATGAAAACTGAAAATATGGGCCTTTAGCCTACATTATGAGATGTATTTTGTCCACTTGGTGCCTTACAAAATCATAAGACAATACATAGAACTGTTACCATTAATATTTCCATGCACAAAAATAAATAAATGCTGAAATCCATGAGGAACCTGCAGCAGAGTGGGTAGTCTACAGTAAATAGTGTCTCAGAACAAAAGAAAGCATGAGGGGTTGTGTTAAGTTGAGTTATCCTCTAAGGTAGGCTTAGATTTGCTGCTGGTGTTTTTTCATAATTTTTTAATAGTTATTTTTGGCCTTGGCATTGTCCTCACAATAAACATTCTTTACAGGTTCACCACAACTTCACAGTAATGAAATAAATTAGGAGTGGAATGTTCTGTTTTTTCCTGAAGTTTGCCAGAGAATTGAAGATCAACAGATTTGAGTGCACTTTGTGTTTCTCTTTGTTTTTCTCATAAATAATATTCAAGGTTCCAGCATTTTTCACAGTGCATGATTATACTGAATCTGCATAATGTTTTTCTCAGAAATTACTGTGATGCAGTAAGAATGATTCAACTGAACTGTAATAAAGTATTATCAAAAGTGAATTTCTTTAAGTTTAAAAATTAAGCCGATCCCCTGCCCTGGTACATTTCAATCAATATTAAGTAACAGAACCGACTCTTCCAAAGCAAGAAACCATAGAGGCGAGATGTTTTTTAATTAACGGTCAATGGAGCTTTAATTTTAGGAGCCGATAAAGTCTTGCTTTTCATTTTTATTCATTTTTTTTTATTATTGTTTTTAGCAGCAAGTTTTATAGCACTTTATACCCCAGGCTGAATAAACCCTTTGTCTACTGGGAGAGATGTAAAATGTCCATGGTGCTATGACATTAGACTCTATAGATACATGGGACAGGAGAAACTTTTCTTGGTGGTGACTTTTATGACTGACAAATAAAATGAAAGTATTCATTTTTTTAGCATGTGTGATGAAAACCAACTGAAAAAAAGTTTTCAGCCCAGCAGTAGTATTGACCTGGCATTTGAAATGCATTCAAATGCTATAGCCTGTAGTCTGTATGTTACGCAAGGTGGTTTAGTAGGACTTTTCCAATTTGGCTACACATTGGCCAACTACAGCTGTAAATGCAGATGTGACTCTGTATTTACAGTTACAGGAGAGGGAAGCGCAGTGGAGGAATTTTCACTGTTAGCAAAAGTGCTTGCATGACATTTTTTTCAGGTGGATGTGAGGCTCCACTGAAGTCTGCGAGTGCTGCATCAGGCTGATCCAAAAGGAGCCATCCTCATGAACATGACACACTCACAATGTCAAATAGAGCCGGCTCAGCGGAATTGTTATGCACTCTGAGTAGGCAGCACTAGGTATGAAATTGGTTGGACCGCTCCCTATACTCCCTGGCTGACCATCTGTGTCCTTGGCTGATCATTTTGATCTAAACAAAATTGTAATGAAAATATCAATATGCAATATTTCAACACTGCTTGTATAATGCTCTATCACAGAATCTGTGATATGTTCATGTGAACTAGCAATGCACAGAAATGTTTTTGAAAGGCCACAGCGAGGTAATGAAGATGTTTAATTAATGATGACATTATATGCCTTGTAATGAATATGCATTATCACATGAGGCAGGTTATTACATAGATAGACAACGAACAACAACATGTCCCCCCCTTTTTATACATCATAATTTATAAGAAAAATACTTCTGCACACTTGGCAAAAAAAAGTTAAAGTAACAGGTACATCAGACAAAAAGGTCATCTGAGAACAAAAAGAAGAGGTCCTGCACACTGTCAAAGGCTTTGTAATATAGAACTGAATTTATTCGGACGTTTTGATCCGTGTGGATCTTCCTCAGGTCCAAAACAAAGAGTCACAGGTATCTCTTCTATCACATAGGTCATGTAACAATACATCAGGGACACCTGGCTCAATTAGGCCTCATAATCAGGATACATAACATAACAGCACATCTCAGAAATCAGTATTCAAAAACTCCCATGGTATAAACATGTCAATATTTTATCTAATGTGGGGTCAAATGAAAACAAAAGCACCTAAAAAAAAGGCCACTAGATAAGAGGTGCCAACAAAACTGGACAAAATATACAAAACTGTGCACATCGACAATATTGAATAACCATCAGCATGATGCAAGACTAGTCTGTAGAAAAGGATCCACACGGACCGTTCTTTTTATACACCACAATTTAAAATGCAGTTTCATAAAAGCTACATGGCATATTCATTAATATTTTGTTTGTATCAGTTTGAATCAGATGTCCTCATGGACCTTGTTATTAACATCATGGTGTGAAAACAGACATGTTTTGTGAAGCTGTTTTGAACATACCGTTTTCTTTCCCTCATTTTCCACATCATTGCTTTTGTCTGAACATCGCCAAATTCCAGGCAGTTCTGATGTTGTCACACAATTGATTGCACTGATATGAGTGCTTATCATCCTGATACATATGGGTCAATAGGAGCATGCTGGCCCTACTAGAAGGCGGTTATTAGCGTATTGAATGAGCTGACACAAAACACAGGACTTTCACATGGGAGACCAGAGTTCATGTCCTGATTGAATCATTTTAAACTATGATGGGTTTTTTCTAACCCTACCAACCTAACCCTACCGACGAAAGTCACAGAAATGTAAATGTTTTTTTTGTTTTTTTTAATGTACCAACAGGTTTTAGGTTTCTAATCCTAACAAAAGTCAGTGAAATGTAGATGTTTCTTTGTTTACTTAAGCCAAAACGCTGATAAGAGCCTTCTGGACCTGTGGATCCGGCCCCTACTGACCCATATGTGTCAGAATGATAAGCATGTTATCAGCGCATTAAATTGGGTGATAACATTCGAAGCGGGTGCAAATTAAAAAATGTCAGCTGCTTTTCAGGAAATTAGAAAAATAGCTCATTCCATGTTTATCCAGTGGGTCATCACGAGTAGGTTTCTATGATAGAAAATGTGTAATGAGTTTCATGTTACTCATTCCATGTAATATTTCTTTGTGAATTACTGCGGACTTGTTTTGCATATTGAATTACAGAAGACTCACACTAATGGTTACAGAGGCTGTTTCAGGGGTTCAAAGGTCCTTGAGCTGTTTCCAGGAAAATGAAGAGTAGTTTAATTCATTATAATGGGATTCATATGCAGATTACTGATTGGGAATAATTAGGCTTTGTACTCTTTGTACTGCTTGCCATGCCAACCTTTTCCAAATCATCTGACATGTTAACCGCTACAGTAAAATGCACATGCACTGGTGGGCCTTGATATCCAGATATCAGAATACATATCAAAGGAAGGCAGGAGTTTGATATTAGATATTAGTTATGTAAATCAACAACATGTACTTTGGATGACACTTCGACAAGTCAAATTTAGGAACCAGATGCACTTTTAAACCATCTTAGAAGACATCCTTGAGAGATGTTGTTTCATTTCTTTAGGCGATAAAAAAAATGCTACAAACACCAGCTGTATCCCAAAAGTTGAGCGTTGGCGTCACAAAGAGAAAAAGAAACGTTGACTGTCACACATTTCCAAAAGAGTTGATGGTGCTTAAGGGTTCTCATTTTTACAAAAACATCCTATCTCTGTGTCTAGTCAAGCACTTCTGTCTCTGTCTGTCTCACACACAGACCCTCTGTGTCAAAATGTCTTCCCAGAGCAAAATATCTTATTTGCTGGATGAGGCACTCCGGGCTCATCACCACCCTGCATTAAGTGCATTTCATTTTCACATTCAGATTTGCTGCAGTTGTTTGTCTCATCAAGTCTCTGCACTGAATACATATCATGCAGGTTCATTTTTATCTCTATACACCTTTTGAATAATAACAATATAAGGTTGTCAGTGATAATGTCAGCCAAAGTGTAATTGAAACACTTTCCTCACACCTGCATTGTAAAATCAGAGTAGCTCAGAGGTGGATGGGGAAAAAAGGCACCTTCATGCCTCAGTATATTCCATATAGTCACAAATCCTCACTCTCACACACACATACATACACACACATAGATAATTATTACCCTTGTGGCCACTAGAGTGCTGTGCTGTATTACAGATAGAGCTCAAAAGCGACTTTACCTTGACATTTGAAAGTTGCACTTATGTCACGTGGGATTAACCCTTGGGGTTAGTCTCCAATAAGTGTTTTGAAAATAAAGGCAAAGACAAACCAAAGGGGGGAAAATCATATTCAGGGCATTACTTAGAAAGCCTTAGTAGACTGTGATTGACCTTTTCTGCCTGCAGATCATCCAATTACAATAGTTTTATATGGTTTTATGACTTCTTTGAGTTTGGTTTATTTGGTCAGTTTGTGTGTTTGAGATTAAAAAAACAAATCTAAATCAGTAATAGCACAAATTTAAGAGGCAATTTGTAAGCATTGTATTATCCAGTAGCAGAACATGACCATAATCTGGAAACAGAGCCAAGCCTACCCATTAAGACATATAAGCAGTTGCTTAGGGCCCCCTGGACAATAACAAAATAAAAATTAAACTTTATAAACAAAATCTGACAACATTCTGTGCCATTTTTGCCCCCCCCAAAAAACAGTGGCAAAACAATACGCTCAGAGATGGGCGAAATTGACAATTTAGGAGGCTAAGTAAGCACTCAGGATTCTGTGGTTAAAAAATAATCACATTTTGCAGTTGTATTAGATGTGATAAGTTAAACAAAACCAAAGCCTGCTTAGGGCTCCCAAAGGTCTAGGGCCGGCCACATGAATTAATAACCAACAACGATTACTTCACTAACAGAGGCTGAATTGAAAAAAATCTTTTCCAACCATACAACATCAAAATCTCTGCCTGTTGAAATCACATGCTTGACCATTCTCCCATCTACTTTGAATTTATTTTCTTCTTCTCAAAAATGGACAGCATTAAAACAAGCAAGTGTTGAGAAATGCAATACATTTCATTCTCAAGCCCAAAAAGCACACAGAAAAGCTCTTATTCCAGTATACTGCACCATGAAAGAGGTTACCAATGTTTCACGAACCATAATCAAAGCACCATATTTCTATAGTTTGTCTGCTGGCTTGAATGGGTTGCGACTGACAGAAGGCAGATCCATGTATTTTGGAGAGAAAAACAGAAATCAGAGAAGCAGCAAAGACACATCCCACCCAGTCTCATCTCAGCTCTTCACAGTGTTCCAGAAATGCACACACTACATCGTGACTGGAACATCTTTCAGACAGTAAAGGTTTGTGGTTTGATGTTTGAATGCTTTGTTGGATGACTCCATGCTCCTCAAATTATATCACACAACAGCAGAGACATAAGAACATAAGACATGAATTCCATTTAACTAATAGAAAACAGCTGCATACCAACATTTATCATGGCTGATTTAAGTCCCTTTTCAATGTTGATGTCCATCTGTAGCATACAAGAGTCAGACATGTATTTATTTAATTTTCTTATATCTCCTTATTACAGAGCCTCTGTTCTCGCATGTTTTATGGCAGTGGACAGTGGCCCTGCACTTGTGAATGCACAAACCAGTAGCCAGCTTATAAAAGCCTCTCCCAAAGCTGATGCAGAGGCAGCCATTAATACTTTGGAGGAAACAAACAGCTGCTGAGGTAATCTTTTAATCCAACTATGATCCAATTATGCGACCTGTCAGATAATGTAACTTTCAGCTGCATTTCTCTACCTAACTCACAAGCAATACCTGTTACCGAACACGTTGGCCAGTTGTGTGTGTATATGTATGTATATGAAGTATTTATCAGGATCATCAAGGTTCAAGGTTATCTTTATTGTCCTACGAGGGAAAATTTGTTTTGCTGTCAGTGTTAACATAAAAACAGAATGTAAAAAGACAACATCAATGACACAACAACACAATCAATAAATCAGAGGTAGAGCAGGGGTGTTGAAATTCAAACCAAGCACGCATGGACAAGAGTGCAAATGTGCAAGCATGCAAGGGAAGTGCAAGGAATACAGCTAGTGCTATTATAGCATATGTTTGTTTATACTGTATGTTTGTTTTAATGATTTAGTGATCTTTGTTAAATGTACATACTTACATACAACTTGTCATGCAGACTTTGATAACGCTTCAAGTTCTGAGACAGTAAGTAACCATACCAACTTGAGTTTTTAAGAAAGAATGAGACAATTATAATGTATCATTGTATAGATTTTAGAAGCAGTTTAAAATAATTGCTTGAATCTTAATGACTGGGAAAGACGGACAGGGATCCATTTAAATGTGTAAGTATCACATTCATAGTAATTTAGTTTTTGTGAAAAATGTGTCAATTTTTGTGTTTTGTGTTAATTAAATAGCTTTGCATTGTATAGTAATGCAGATATGGAAGTGGAAGAACTAGCCTATTATTGGTTTGTGTCTAGATGGTAACCAGAGATTTGAAAACTAGCAGAAACCTTCACGAGACTTGTTGCCCGACAACTGATCCTAACCTTAACCATTCGAGGTCAATAGCCTCAACCATCTCGCATCTCTCGAGAGTTTCGCAAATCTTGGGTTACCATCTAGACACAACCCTACTATTGTTCTGTTATCTCCACACAGTGAAACAAAAGGGACCCTGTTGGGGAAAAATACTGAATAGGGCTGAATATATCCATAGACTGGAGTGGAGGTGGGAACTATGTACTATTAATATTTATTACACGGCTTTGTTGAATACTCCATTCTGATTGGTGAATCATTGCATTTTGCATGGCAACGGTCTGCTATACTTAGCAACGGTCTGCTATAGAGAAATAACAGACCATTGCTAAGTATAGCAGCCATGTAAATATAGTATAGTAGTGCATAGTCGCCGTGTAATAAGCGGGACAATGTAGAACAAGCCGGTCATTATTGCGAATGGAACAACTTCAGGGTGATGCAGGACCTCAAGACCATCACCCTGTCGGGGTTCTATTCACAATAATGACCGACTCGTTCTCCTTTACTTGCATCATGTTGAAAGTGAAAGTTTGTCCATTGGTTGCAAGGTCTTATTTTAGCGATAACCCTTCAGATCCCTCAGTATTCAGGTAAGCAGTGGATGTATTGTCCTTGTTTCTACACTTAGAAATATCCTTGTTAGTCTCCTCTGGAAACATGTTGCTAATGTTTTTATATTCAGAGTGGAAAAAAGACTATCTTAACATTTTCAGCAAGAATATTTAAATAATTAGCAGCAAAGAAGACTCGCTTTAAACAAATTGCTCTCATCTCAGGGGTATATTTAAGATATTAAGTGCTTCACATTTTCATTGTTCTCACACATTAAGCAGCAGTATTTGGTCCTCAATCTTGTATTTGTGGTCATTAATCTTTACTAACGACCTTCATTAGGTCCTAACTTAGTTTATCTATGTCCAAGCATGTTTGCCGTGCACAATGAGAGCCACACTTGGCCAATTATGAAAATATAATAGTTAATACAAGATGGAATTAATGTCATCGGAGTCAGGAAAAATTGATGGGTTTCACCAACACCGTCTAAATAGTTGAGCATATTTGGTTGATGAGTTCATTAACAGTAATACATTTCAACAGCCTCTTGACACGTGCATGTAAATGAAACATAAGTAGCGTGCCCTTTAGTGTTGTTTAAATTTTCACACAAATGTATCACCTGATTAATTCAAATAACTTTGTTAATTTGTGCCACTGATTATCTGCCTGGTCTGTGATGCAGCACCTCATTAGATGAGGAGAGCCAGAAGGCATTTATAGCAGCCTTGCTGAGGAATTATATATTCCAAACTAATATTGATATTCAGCAGCAGGATGTGCCGGAATATAATTCAGAATTGAATTATTAAATGTACACCGAAACATATTTGAAACTTCAGTACACTTCTAGAATGAAAATGTTGAAGCTGTGAAGAAAAATTCAAGGTATAATACATCCGATGTATTTTCACAGATGGTAATGGGGAAGAGTTATGTTTTTCTTTGAAGCCTCAGGAACTGGACACAAATAGCATCTATTTGTTTTCTACACTGTCAGTGAGTATTCCCGAGGAGAATTCACCCCACACCTTCAAACTCCTTTGATACACTCAAGGCCTCCTGGAAAAACCATATGCAAACAATGGAATACATCTTCCATCATGTCTGCGGTTTAAAAAACAAATTCTACTTGAATGTGTACGTACACGGCTGCAAACTCTCAAACAACTTGCATCAGGGAGGGCCATAAGTCAGAAGTAGAAAAATAGCTTCTAGATATATTGTTTTCAGGACATAATGTATGTATTTTATTTGAAATGTTTATTTAAATGATTATGGGAGACGACATGTGTGGAGCTTGAACAATAATAATGTTATAAGGTTATTTCATATTTCATTAGGTGTTGACTCAATTAATATTATAATTGGAATGACTAACACATACATGTTAAAGGAAATCACATCCACTGATATTTATTTACTCTTAGGCATTATCAGTCTGTCATGGTTCGTAGATTCCAATAGTTATTTTCTAAATTAAATTAATTACTTGTGTGTACCCACTCAAATTCCCTCTTCTAACTAAAGTGACAAACATTTCCCAGGATGACTTCCAACAGCTCTCAGGGTAATGGCATAAAGTGATTGCTTTCAATCAAATGTGGGTGTGAATACAGCTGGTCAGTCCACTAGTTTGTCAAGATGGGAGTCAGTATATTGTATATGACAGGATTTTGTGGAGCTGCAGGCTACTGGTGAAAAGTGATCAAAATGTGACCACTGACATTTTGCAGGTCATGCCAGCAAATGTCTGTACTGGTCTGTATGTGCGCATTGATCTGTGGACATCAAGCTTTTCATTATTGATTATTATATATTATTATATAGCAAGATTTTAAGGTGATTCTTTTATGACCCCTAATTGCTCAGACATTTGGACCCTA
>JAOVVB010103102.1:0-12998 GCA_028570985.1 Heterobranchus longifilis | reverse complement strand
CTGGGGTACGGCTCGCCACCCTTCGCAATTCGCCTCAAAGAAGTCGGACCTGCGCACTGTCTTCTTTACTAAGAAGAAGTCCTGTGGCACATGCGCCCAGGACCGTGGGGGTGGCTCCCCCCGGGGACGGGCGCGTGGAATTCCTTTGAAGAATAAAAAAAAGTCCAGCCGAAGTGCTAAACTTGTGCCCCTTTCGGAGAAACTGGCAGTGTGAAAGCTACTGCCAGGTATATCTCCTTGGGCACTAAAGACTGTAGAGAGAGGCTACAGTATTCTCGCACATCGCCCTCCGCATTCCAATGGCGTGGTCTCCACTCCGTGAAACCGGAAAGGGCGCACCTTCTGACTCTGGAATTGCAAGGTTGCTGGGAAAAGGGGGCCATAGAACAGGTTCCATGAAAAACGGGGGGCTGTGTCCAATTTTAGATCATCGTGGGCTTGACCGCTATCTGAAAAAGTACAGTTTAAAAATATTGACTGTCAAAACGATTGTTCCCACGATTTGCGACAATCGACCTGAAGGACGCATATTTTCATACAGAATATTGCCACAACACAGGAAGTTCCTGAGGTTCGCTTACCATTATCGGGTCCTTCCATTTGGCCTAGCTCTGTCACACGCACATATACAAAATGCATGGATGCAGTTCCTGGCTCCTTACGACTCCAGGGCATCTGTATTTTGTATGACATAGGCGACTGGCTGATCTGGCTCAGTCTCAGAAGCTAGCGCTCCGACATTGGCATGTCATCCTAGCTCATCTTGATTTTTAGGATTGAGACTCAACGCCATAAAAGCATTCTCTCTTCTGCTCAGAACACAACATATTTGGGTGTCACATAGGATTCGATCGCAATGCGGGCACAGCTGTCTCCTGCGCGTGTCGAATCCATTTCCAACACCCTGAAGGAAACCAAGCTAGGCCAGAAAGTGACTGTTCATCACTTTCAGAGATTTTTAGGTCTCATGGCAGCTGCGTCCACGGTGATACCTTTGGGCCTTCTGCACATGAGATCGTTTCAGTTGTGGCTAAAAGCAAGGGGATTTTACTCAGGGCCAATCCCCGGAGGCAAATAAGGGTTATGCGCCAAGGGCTTCGTACCCTTTTTATGTTGTTCAGATCCCAGTTTTTGACTTTGGGTCCCACTCTACGTGCGTTTTTGTCGTCGCGAGACGATAACGACAGACGCTTCCCTCACGGGCTGGGGTGCGGTCTTAGATGCCCGTCCAGCCCAAGGGAGCTGGAGAGGCCATCTTCTCGCGTGGGACATCAATTGCCCCGAACTGATGGCTTTATTTTGGCCCTGAAACACTTCCTCTAGCAGTTGAGGCTACCATGCCCTAGTGCGGGTGGACAACATTACGGTAGTCTCGTGCACAATTGCCAGGGCAGACTGTGCTCGCACCGCTTGAATAAGCTAGCGCACCAGGTTCTGCTTGGGGCAAAGGACGAGTTCCTGTCCTTCAGGGCGATGTACATAAGCTTGTGTAAACAGGAACAATACCAGGTGGAAATGAAAAACGGATTTAGTTTTTTGGAGTCGCTGGAAAAAGGTAGGACTGCTGAGGGAATGTGCCGTGGCATAAAATATGTACTTAATGAAACAACTGAACACGTACTTGGAAAGGAGGGGAGAAGAAGAAACAAACCATGGATGCCAGAAGAGATGCTAGGGCTTATGGACATTTGGACTGAAATCATTCTGATTAGAGATTCCAGCTTAACTGTTCACATGGAGGCTGAGCTGATAAGATGTGTGCTTACTAGCTCAAAGCATTTAACCATATTATAAGATTTCTGACATGCATAAAGTTGTGGAATTTGTTGTAAAGCGTTTAATCTGCTGAAAATATAACAATCATTTTATTTCATTTAATATGAAGTACTGTAAACATGACACTCTTACATTCACAAATAAATTCCTGGTGAGAACTTCATGGACGTCTCAGTACATCATACAACCCCGCGGAATATTTTTAAATCATATAATTAATTTTTTTTTTTTTTAAATGACCTACTTTAATCTGTGCTAAAGTAAAAAAGTGCAGTGCACTACTGAATCTCACATGTGTAATAAATAATTAATGTGATACATGGCGTCATAAATATTCTAACCTTTGAAGCCTAAATGGGAATACATAATTCATTACATCGATATAACTGGGATGTAAAAATAGATCTCTTTTTTTTATGGGAAAATAATTCATTGAGGAGTGTTTACACTCCTGCAGGACCTCTTGACAGAGAGTGAAGGCCTCTGGGCTTCTGGATGTAAAGAGCGAAATATTCAAATGAGTGACATTTCGCAGAAAAACAATCACAGAGGGAAAAAAAAGGAAATGTCAAGATCTGGTGTCTTTGCTTGCTGGGCAAATCCTCCAGGAAGGTACAGCACGTTCTTTGTGTTCATGATGTGATCTCCTGCATAAAGAAGCACAGGGCTTAATTTAAAAAAAAAAAACATGGTAAGCCTTAGTGCTATTAGATTTTTCCAGGTAAACAGGTAGTAAGCTGTAGTTTTTCTTGTGGAGCACACCTTTTCTATCTTTAACTAACAAGTTCAAATATTTAGGTACCTTAAATGATTTAGAATACATGGTGAATATTTCAGGTGCATTATGCACATTAATTCAATTAAATTCAATTTTATTTGTATAGCGCATTTAACAATTGTCATAGTCGCAAAGCAGCTTTACACAATCAAAAGAATTATTTAAGTTTGTATGGAATGTGAAGGTATATGAATCAAAATGGTCAGATAGTCCCTGATGAGCAAGCCGAGGGCGACAGTGGCAAGGAAAAACTCCCTGAGATGGCAATAGGAAGAAACCTTGAGAGGGAACCCATCCTCATTTGTGTGAAAGGGAGAGCAGGAATTGATCTGCATTCATACTGTGTGTTAGGTGGCAGGCAGTTCAGTGTAACAGCTGATGTTAACTGATGTTAATATGGAGTCCAGGTAATTATTGGAGGCTCAGGTAGACTCGTAGGAAATTCCAGTCCTGAACTATTGAGCGACTGCCGCCAAGGCAAGTCCTCAGAGAAACAGCTGTCAACATCAGTCGAGGCCAGAACTGTCTTCCTGGTAGAGTGAAACCGTCCCCAGACACCGGACGCATCCCAAAGAGACACACGGGGCATCCATGTGACGAAATCTCCAACCAGAGGCAGGGCACCAGGATGAGTCCAGAGGGCATTAAAATTCTTGCTGTTCCAGATACCCTTCCCTACTATTCCCATCTTGGTCTTTGGACAAGGACACCCTTCATCCACTGGCTATGTTCGGGCAAAATCAAACCCAGGACTTGCTATGGCGGTGAGAAGCCTAACACTAAGCCTTTAATACCGGAATAATACATATTAAAGTAAATAACATAACAAATGTACCTTAAGTATACCACCCAAACACGAAGGAAAGCTCTTAAACAGGATCTGTTTTGACGATGTATGCAGACTGTCCATAAATGCTGTTTAGTCTCTCTAGAAAATCTCGTTCAATCATGTCACTGAGCTCAGCACCGGCTTTGTGCTTGCTCAGAAAAACCACCCACAGCTGCATTAACAGTGCTTATGATTATTCCAAGGCCAAAATAAAGTGTGTTTCCCCCCCACATAGAAGTGACTATATGCTTTTCATGAAGCTTATGCATAATACATTAACGGAATGCGGATGAACAGAGTCTGTACTTCCAACATTATGAAAATCACGACATTTCTCAGATTCTCTACTCCCCCTTCAGCACCTCATCATAGATCATGTCTTTCCATCTAGCTGTCTCTGTTTCGCTCCCCTGAGTAGTTCTCGCTTGCAAGCTGGTCGCTCTTCATAATGACAAACACTCACTATATAGACAAACGAGACACCTGGGACCCTGGTCTGTCTCTCTATGACGCTAAACCCTGTAATGTAGCACTCCTAACCAACCATTGGGATTCATTGGGATTAATCCAGGTAATGTCCATTCTCTACCTGGTGATGGGCAGTCCACTGCAAACACAAAGAGCTAAATGAAGGTCTATAAATAGAGCTGGGGTGAAGAGGAGCTCTTGTGCTTCTTGTGTGTCAATATTTCTAGGTGTGTGTATGTGTGTGTGCTGCTGGAGGATTTTCAGTCTTTCCCTAAAGGGCTTCAGTTGATTTTCAGAGCAGTATAAAAAAAACAAGCTAGATGATAAAGGTATTCTGTAAGTCTATAGAACATTTAAAATGCTTTCCTGAAAAAGCAAATGATTACAAATAGCAGATTTGAACTCAAATACATACTTCAGTACTAAACGTTTTGAATTCTCCCTGCCATTTTTCTTTTTAGATTTAACTGCGATTTGAAGGACTTTTGGTTTTACAAAAACGCGGATGTACAGTAGATTTACTTCCTTAATGAGCAAGCTGGAGGTGCCACCGGCGAGGACAAACTACTTGAGACAACATGGAATCCGTCTGGTTCTGGTGACACCTGATAGTGGAATTATGACTCCCTTTCAGCATAGCTGTCTTGTCCAT
Source organism: Heterobranchus longifilis (assembly GCA_028570985.1). NCBI lineage: Eukaryota > Metazoa > Chordata > Actinopteri > Siluriformes > Clariidae > Heterobranchus > Heterobranchus longifilis. The sequence continues at coordinate 8,495 of JAOVVB010103102.1, read as the reverse complement.
CTTACCAGTAGGTCAGTAGGAGAATACTTTAATTAGGAGTGGCATGAGCAGTCATTGTGATTGGGGCAGGTATTGGGTTAAAGTGTACAGACGAAATATATATATACTGGATAGGCACATAGGTATCGTAATAATATATAGAGATGCCCACTATTTTCATTATGGTCACATGATAACATCAGTGATGGTGCGACTAGTGAGATCTTTGGAGAGCAAAACTATCCAAATTATCCAAGTTATACAACACATTATAGTATTGTTGAAGTATTGTTATTGTTGAAGTGCGTAAACATATTTGGGCTCCTTTGTAGTATCAGGAAGTCCTTGGTGATTCCCAACATCCAGGTGAAATTATCCACTAAAGAATGCATGAGACTTGGGAATTGTACAGTTTTTGAGAACTGCAAATCTTAGGGGGAAACTCTGTGGGTGGATCTCCAAAATTCACAAGTCTATACATGTCCAGTAACTGCTTTATCCTGATCAGGAGCATCACACATGCTCATTCATACAATCCTATGGGGCAATCATTGAGGGTCCTTGTGCAGGTGAAACTAAAGTACCAGAAGAAAAACTACATGGAAATGGGGAGAAGATCTGTATAGACAAACTCTGTATAGACATTAAGTCAAGCTCAGGATCGAACTGCTACTCTGGGCAAACCTACTGTACATATTGCAGTAATATCTAAAATGGTAGTTTTTCATATCACTCAAATTTTGTAGTTTTTCTTTTTGTGGCATCTGCAGGTAGGAACTTTGTGAGTATGGAACTAAATAATGTTTTACACGTGAACTGTTTCAATGTATCGATCGTGCGGATTTGATGCTTGACCATGTCATGCACAGAACTAAGAAATTTCATTTGAAATCCCAACCCTGTACTGGTGCTGTGTCACTTGCCTGAGCCACTGAGATTGTATCTTTGTGTTGTTCACATACGCTAACATGGATAGTGGCCTGTCGGTTTGCCATTCAGCGGCTTGCAGGGTTATAATCAAGACGTTACATTAAAGACCCTTTGCCCACCTAAAAATCATGTGAATAGGGTTTGAAAGTTATTTATTAGAAACTATGAAAATTCTCATCCTTTTATACACATCAGACACACATACAGTACAGTGCTGTGAAAAAGCACTTCATCCTGATAAATAAAAAAAATCTACATTTGTCACACTTAAATGATTAAGATCATCAAATTAATTTTAGCATTACAGAAAGATAACCTAAGTAAACACAAAATGCAGTTTTAAAATGATGATTTTATTAATTAAAATCCCTAATTTTATTAAGGGAAAAAGGCAGACAGAAAAAGTAACAGCCCCCTTGCTAAATTAGGAACTGCGATTGTGTTAAATTTCACTAAGCCTGATTACTGCCAGACTTGTTGAATCTAGAAATCACTTAAATATAACCTCTTTGACAAAGTGAACCACGTTAAAAGATCCCAAAAAAAAATCAGTAAGGGGCAAATACTTTTTTTTTTCACAGCACTGTAGAATTTTTTTTTCACACACAAGAAATTATCCTCATTTCTCTCAGGTCTGTGAGATAGCGGGCAGCTTAACCTAATCCATGAACTTCTCTATTGGCCTTTCAGTCAAACAAAGAGCTAAGAAACTTCCTGCCACCTTTATATAGAACCAAGGCTTGAGTTTGTGCAGGGAGCCAAACAACAGCTGACACTTATTGCCTTTATTGAGTGTGGAGTCAAAAAAAAACTACTCTCTCAGGGACACTGAAGACTTTAAGCAATATTTTTAGCACAATAAACTTCATACTGCTAGCCTTCCTCGGAAACAAACAGAGCTCGACCTAAACATGAATTCTGGGTGAATTTCTCTGGAAGCTTTAGCCAGGCTCCATTATAGTACTGATGATTGATGATTTGATCTAGGAATACTGTGCCATTGTTGTTTTGTGTAAACTTTTCATATGTTAGGTCATCTAACAATATAAAGTACGTCAAGTTTCATACTTGACTATATTAGCAGATATTACAGTCTCTTTATGACTGCAAGCAAAGACAGAAAAGTCTTGTCTTGCTTCTTACATCTTATTTTTCTTTTCTTCCTTAGACATGTTTTAGAATTTAGAGGAAACCAAGAACTCAAACCCACATGGACACTAGAACAACGTGCAAAACTATGCAGAAAAGTAGTTGGAGCTATTGGGTGCGATACTACCTGCTTAATCACCAAATACTACATGTTTTTTTAATGGCTGAATTAGACATGCAATAATATAATGAAAACCTAATTAAAGGTCCACATGGGAACACTTGGCTTTTAAAGTGCATTAGATAAGTCGATATCATTTCACCTTCAACACTCCTCCTCATTTTAACTTCATCTGTTCTTTTTACCAGGTACCCATCTCTTCCTATGGTTATAATAAAACCTCAATTATATTTATCATACCAACTCGCAGCTTTTTTTTACCTGGTTACCACCTGCCCCAGCAGGAGCCCTAATGTTGGACGTGCAATGTAGTTTGGTCGCAACAACGTTCCAATGATGTCTCAAATGCTGAAATTCAGAATGACTTTGTTAAAATGACGTTGAGTTAAAGTTGAATGAACGACCCAAAGACAAAATTGCAAATACAACTTTAAAACAACAAAATTTTAACCAGAAATTTATGCTGATTAACATCCATTCACACAACACCTGACCGCAATCATGGTCTCTTAAAGATCCTAACAAGGTTTAGAATCCAGATCAGAGATAGGGACGAACACAACAGCTTCCTGCACGCAGCATTTGTCTCTCATGTCATGCATTTCTCTGCGTTGTAATGCTACCTCTCTGTGTAACTTACTGTGAGGATGTACTACGGTGTTTATGGTGCTTGTTGTTAGGTATAAGTATCATGGCGTTGTCCCTTGAAATCCAGTGGTAAGCACACAGCGCTCCGACCCAATGCTTAGAGGCATTTGTTCAAGATTATTCCATCATCATGTAGTTGACTTTGTTCCGAGAGCATTTCATCAAAGTAATTCTAACTTTCAAAAACAACCCAACACTAACGTTGTCCCAAGATCTATACACTTTCCAAATGAATGTCACCACAACATTCTGACAACCACAACTTCCTGCTGGGGCATCAGTTATAAAAAAAAAACCCTAAATACCATGGTCTATACATGCATTGTAGATCATTGAGTATTTCAGCAGACTCAACAAGAACAAATACTTGCAAAGCCAAGTACAGTATGAAACAATCTGCCATTACTCCAACTACGTTCGGCAAACCAGCTAAGCTATTGTACTGTAACCCCTGTTTCCATTCAGTCATGATGCTCGCTGATCTTCATCTTTGTGAGCGAGGAATTCCGTGCATTCGCCTTTCAATCACTACAAGTCCAGTACCCTAATACGTGTTTACGCAAAACAGTTTCACCAAGAGAACAACACATCTTCCTGTAGGTCATTTTGCAGTGACAAACAACCTTCTCAGGTCTCTACGTTGTCAATCAGAACCCAACAGAACAGGGGTGGCCTCATATTTTAAACAAGCAATTAGAACGACATCTAACCTTCTCCATGCTCACAGTTAGATGTTAATTAGTACCCTGTAAGTGACTGACGCGCATAAATCAGCTAATCAGAATTACATGCGCAGGAAACGCACATCCTCATGTACTGTAGGATCCGTGATGCATCAGTAGAAGGAGACTGAATGGAGATGTTGACGGAGCAAACCTTGGCAAAGATTGAGAGCTCCTGCCTAATTAGAGAGCTTGTGTAATAAGACATGGAATCTGCTGTGCCGTCATCCCTCTCTTTAAATGAACAGATGATTAAATAAAGAGTGACCTCTAAAGCCCATATAATCAAATCTGATTCATCTTCCTATGATGTGGATTGAGCTGTTTCCTGAAGGGTTCTCCTAATAGTCCTTCTGCTTGATATGACAAACTGGAGTGAGAATGCTTTTATTATACAGTAATGTATAGTGAAATCATGGAAAGCTACTGAGTGACACTTTTCCTTTCAGTAGCTCTGAAAATGCCCAACTCTTTTATTCAACTGCTGTTCAGCAGCATTAAACATGTCACCTCTCTATCAGTTTCTATTCTGTCCCTGGCTGTAACATTGAATTGTGTCGGAGATTGTTAGAATTAAAGGAGGAAATGGTCAGGAACTGAAGTATCTTTTCCTTTAAAAGTACATGTTTATAATACCACCATCCTCACATGGTGGCAGACCGGTTCTTCAAAGGAAAGAAAGAGGAAAAAATAGAAATAAAATCAACCGGTTAACTATAAGGGCGTTGAGAGATAAGGTATAATTTATGACATAGCACGTAGAAAAACAGCCGGCTGAGGTCTCATTACTGCACAGCGAGGGTGCCTGATCACTTCTGGTGCTAGTCAGAGACCATCTGCTTTAATCCCAGAAGCACATCTTAACCCTAGCCAACCTTTAATTAATCCAGCATACAGTATTTCTGACCTACACAGTAAATAAATGAAATGGCAAGTGGTTAAGACACTGGACCACAGATTGGACACTGGACACTAATTGGTTATCAGCTTGGTGATTGGTCAAAGCAAAAGCTCCACTGCGCTGCCCTTACGATGGTAGATGATGTAATATAATAGCATGTGGTCAGTGAGTTAGCCAGCACATTAATGGAGAAGGGGAGCGAAAAAGTTTATGATTATTTTCATCTTCACATCATGTTTGCACCATTAACAAGTCAGCAAGTCACTGGACGATGTTTTGGTGCCCGATGTTTTCTCATGCCCCAGGGATGGGAATCACCAGGGACCACTCGATACGATATCATCATGATACATAGGTGCCAAATCGGCAATTCTGTGACAGTAGTATTACGAGTTTAAAGATTTCCGGATTCAATATCTTTTTTCTTTTACATTTTCTTAGCTAAAATTTTCTCCTACCACCTGGGATACTGAGGTGCTATTATAGAGTGCACCACCTGCAGGATTAGAGAGGAATGGCAACATTGTACCACCACAAATGTGAACATACTGTATGTAACGTAATTTAATTGATCATGATAGAATTTTATTAATTTGCTTTATTTTACATATTTTATTTTAAATCTTTTATTTTAGTTCTTTGTAAAAATAAAGCAAATAATACATTTACTTCTAAAGACATGCAATAATACATGGAGGAAGGTTTTCATTTATTTATAAAAATTCCCAGCAAACATCTATATTGTAATACGTTTCGTGCATTATAGACATGCCTTCTTAAATTTTAATATGGCATTTTTAAATGTAGGTAAAAATGCCATACAGTACATACAGTACAGTAGATACTTGACTAAACTTTGTTTAGCACTGGTCAACAAGGAGTATGGTTTTTAATTTTATTTATCTGGTTGTTAAAACTACTTGTTCATTTTGGAGAGATGTGAAGAAAATAGTACAGCACAGACATGAAACCCGCTTGTCCCAGATGCCTGGACTAGTGACATGGCCACTCAGGTAAGGTAAAGGAAAATCAATTTTTAGCACTTTCATCCTACTCTATCAATTTTAACTTAATCTCTATCCACAGTTTTGTAGAGTATGTGCAATTATTACAAACAAGAATTTCAATACATTTATATGTACTGAGAAGAGACAATCATTGGACAATAGGCAATCATTGTGCCTGAAACTCACTTATAATTAAGTTCTAAGGGCATTTGTTGAATTCTGATAATAAATACTTTAAAATGCGTTAGAGTCAAAAGATTTTTTTCAATTAGTCAAAGGCATAATTAAACAAAGCCTATATATTCACTCCGTAAAGGTACAGTACTCCCAACACTAACGTCCTTGATTTAAATTGTTTTCAAAGAAGAAACATTAGAACATTAAAGATGACACTTAATAAATAAGCACTTACAAATGGTACCTTTATATACTGTACATGGTGGCCCAAAAGTCTGGATTTATAGGAGAAAAAAAGCCAATGCTATAAATTTGAGTAACAGCTTCTCTATGGTGTTTACATTACCAGCCTGAAGTGACTCAATTCAGGTTTTTTACCTCCATGCGACACAGATCAGATTTTTTTAGGGCTGTCTGACCGTACAAATATGCTGTTTTTCAGATCAGACCTGGTTTTTGGTCCAAAATCAAAGATTTGATCAGATTTTGGTCCAAAATCTGATATACAGTATATTCAATACTTGTTAATGCGACTTGAATGAAAACTGGCAGATCAGAATTCATGCAACTTTTTGTCTCTGTGGCACCAGGGATTTCATAGCAAAGCTAACAACAGCTGCTGAAACAGGTAAAGTGAGGCATCTGACTTTCTTCCTTCTTCAGGATCTCAACAAATACAGCCGACTACCTGCTTGTTGTCTTACAGAGCAAAACCCCCAGCATATTTTGGCTAAAAATTTTTGGTTTTTGCTTGAAATGAATCAGTGGTCGCACAAACTCATGACATGTTTTAGCTCAGATGCTGCGAGCAAAGATGCATCAATGGGAGCATTCGCGACGTTTCAGAGGACAGACAAATTCACTGTAATTGTGAATGTGAACCTGATTTACATGACAACCAAATCCGATCTGACCAAAAAAATCTGAATTGAGCAATGTGGCTTGTAATGTGAACGCAGCCTACTGTCTTGTGTACATGAAGACAAATAATGTTTGATTTTTGATTGTTAGTTTCGAAGCTATTTTTGAGTTTGACATAAAACTAAAATACATCACAATTCATACAAGAAAAAAAAAGCCTATGGAGCCAAACGTTTGTGCCACGCTGTGGTTTATTGTATAGTATATTCCTAACTGCAGCTTAATTATAACCACACGCTAAAAAAAAATCCCTGAGAAACTGCCTCAGAACTGTGTGGGCATGTCAGATTGCATCCTGATTGCATGTCAGATTGCATCTGTCGTCTCCCTGACATCGTAAACAACTCCTGAACAGCGCTGATGTTAGAATAATGTGTAGGAATGACAACGTGGAGTTTCCACTGTGTTCTTGTTTAGAGACTGGGGAGTTGGTCTATCTTTCATATTTTTCGCGCCATGGTGCCTGTTGGAAGCAATAAACGAATGTAATACCGTATGCACTCCAGTGCTGCTTCCTCTTCAGCTACTGTACTGCACTGCAGTGTGTAGAAGCAGCATGTTGTATTATATCTGATTTAATAAAAATGAATTACAATTAGCTTTAATGGCTTCTCATTTTACTGCCTATTATGAGGCAGCATCAAACAGCTTATTAAGCATTTATGTTAGAGAAGCTTTGCATGATCAGGTTTTCAGACGTTCGTTATAAGATTTTATCATATAAAGGTTTTTTTTAATCACTAAATGTAAATCAGCTCTGTTCATGACCATGTTTGGTAGGTAATGAGTGTCTGAGTATGAAGAAAATCAATCGGTGGTACTGAAACATCTATAAATCTGACACATTGTTTAATAAATTCAGAATGAAAGCTATAACAAATGGGGAGAAGAAAAATATGAGAATATGTTGGCAAAGGCTTAAAAAAGCCAAAGATTTAAAATTACTTTACATATCTCTCTGACTAAAGAATTAATGAATAATGTTACCATTTATTTCACCTTCAAAATGACCTTATAGACTTTGATTATAATGATTTTTTTTTTCAATTAAACAGGTTTCCTGTTCTTTTTCTCATGGCAAGACAAATGTGAAAAGTTAACAATCCTACATACACCTATGAACACGCTGGATAAGGATTAGGTTGAAAATGCTTAAGATTTCTTTTTATTATAATTGATGATGGCTCACTCACAGTTAATATATTATAATTTGTATTAGGCTAACGGATGTGGTCTGATGAATGGTGCTTTGAATGCATCAGAACAGAAATTTATACATTTCTACCTCTAGTAGGTCTATTTATAAGTGTTCACTACACTATAATTATGACTCAGCACTTATTGTTAATTCTGTTCCACAGTAAGAATAGCATTATAATAAAAATATTATAATATAAAAAGTAAAAAAAAAAAAGAAGTAATATAAAACACAGTTGTGTGTGGCCCAGAAATGGTTTTGTAGATCCTTAAATTAGAATACATATAGTATAAGGTCTCATGCGTTAGAGTCACGTATCCCAAAAGAGCCTAGAATACAAAATAGCGCAGAAATGTTGACTCTCTATTTTTCCTTTGACCTAAGGCCGAAAGGATCTTCAACTCTGTGTTGAGACTGTAGACTGGAAATTTTAAATAGGACCAGAATAACCACAGGTTGCTTAAAAACATCCTACTTTCCTTTTGATCAAGTTATTTGTTTTCTGTAACCAATTCCATGTACCTGCCTGCAAGACCAGAGCACCAATCACATTTTAGATTGTATTAGGTATAGATTTAAAACGATAAACCATATTGTTTTGATGTGAGACGGTCAAGCATTTGAACGTGTCCAAAGAAAAATCATGATTATTTAAAAACAGATCTTTAAAGAGGTCCTATTATGCTTTTTCAAATATTTTCTTTCATGCAGTGTGTCATGTAGCTGTATGTGAACATAAACT
>JAOVVB010103081.1:0-12999 GCA_028570985.1 Heterobranchus longifilis | reverse complement strand
GGGGTCTCCGGTTTCCTCCCACAGTCCAAAGACATGCAGATTAGGCTAATTGGCATTCCCAAACTGCCTGTAGTGCGTGAATGTGTACAGAGGTTCTTAGATGGATGGATGAAATAGTACAAAAATATTTAGACCAAGGGTACTGAATTAGTTCCCATCAATAAAATTTTATTTGACCTGAGGTCTGAATTTCATGTTTACGTTAGGATTCAAATCTCTCTCTCTCTCTCTATAAATTGCTATAGTATTTCATATATACAGTATATATATATATATATAATATTGTAATATTATATATAATGAGGGCACTGGTGGCTCAGTGGTAGGTGTTTCGCCTGCAATACTGAAGGCCCGGGTTCAATTCCAAGCCAGTGCCCAAACCCCAGTCACTGGAAGCAGCCCAGCTAAAATGGGAGGGTTGCGTCAGGGCGGGTATTTGGCGTAAAACTTGTGCCAAGCTTGTATGTGGGGATCGGATGGTCTGCTGTGGCGACCCCTTACCAGGAGCAGCCGAAAGACCAAATACAAAATTATATTACAATATTTAGTAACTGCATTAAACATGTGGACAATTTGAACTTTGGCCATGTACATTTTCTTTTACAAGGGGGTAAAAAAGTTTTGAGATTAGCTCTGTTTACAAGAAAGTGCTTTATTACTTATTACTTACTTATTAATATTTTATTATTATCTGGCGAGTAGGGTGGTTATGGAAGTTCTCTGACGATCATAATTGCCAAATTTTTTTTAGCATTTTCAGGGGTTGGGCTCGTTGAAAGTTTTCCTGATTTCTCGCCATCTTCCAGCGCTGTTCTTTCACTCTTAAAGTGTGTGCCACTCAAAACACCTTGAACGACTCATTGCAGCATTGCCGTAAATTTGCCCAATCGTCATATGTCTCTGTGGCAGATTTGCCTAGTTTTGCGCAGTATAGATATGTCCATTCATCTTTGAAGTTTAAATTTTCATAGTATATGCTCTGTTTTTTGGAGTAAGCCATTCTCTGACGAACTTTCATTTATGTTTCTTCAGCACATTCTGTTCATACACGGCAAACTATTGTATTGATTGGCTCTGTTGAGTATAACGCTTTAACAATGGCAACTGTCGTAAAGCAGCTGTACAGAATTAAAAAAAAATTAGGAATTGATTGTGAACAAAAGTGAGGAAATATGTATAAATCGTTATAAAGCACTAAAAAAAGTTTCACACCACAATACCCAAGTGAGCCTGTTTTTTTTTTTGTTGTTGTTTTAATTTTTTTTTTTTTAATGATCCGCTACACTAGTTTTGATTAAAGGTACAGGCTATTTGTTGGTACCCTGAACTGTCTACAGTAGATGGCACAGTCCCAGTGTTCTAAGTGTAGGTTGAAAACACTTGTTTATTCATGAATTTTGTGAATTGTTTTTCTTAGGCAAATAAGCAAATCTGGAGGGTTCATGAGCATGAACAGTTTTGGTAAAGGAGACGTTTAGATGTTGTCCGCCATTGCATTTCAATAAAAATACTTAATCTCTCTCTTTCTCTCTCGTTCTCTCTGTCTCTCTCTGTCTTTCTCTCTGTTTAGCTACACAGGCTACTCATTAAGCAGCAGTAATCCTGACCCCTTCTGATTCATCCTGATGCTCTTCATCTGGTTTGTGTTCTCATCACTTGGAAACCAGTTGCAGCTACCGAGGACGGCCTCATACAGACAGCCTAAAGATACACTTGGAAACCATGGAGATGTCTTTGAACTGCAATTGGTTTGAACTGCCACACCAGCATAATCACTGCAATTGTCATCAACAGGTTTGCCCTCAAGTCTCCACTACTGAACAGCTGATGATTTCACCAAAACACACTTTATCTTAAAACTATAATTAATTTTCTGGTTTATAGGTTCCAGATAAGGATTGGTTCCCCTTTAGGCCTGGTTCCTAAAAATATTTCTTCCTCATATAATCTCAGGGAGATTTTTCCTTGCCACTATCCCCTCTGGCTTGCTCATTAGAAATACATTTCTAAATGTGACCCAGTCTGTGAAAATCCAGCTAAAGTCATGTTTTGGGACTCACTGTTTCCTACATAAATCATAAATAATTAAAATGATTTTATGTTAAAAGAAATTGTGGAATTTATATAATTTTGTAAAGCAGTTTTGGATAAAGGTGTGTATATTTGAGCAAAATGTAAAAAGTGCAAACCAATGTATTGGGGTAGTATACGAGCATGCAAAAACAGTTTTCTAGAAGGAATAAACATTCAACATCATACACTCATATATCAAAATATATCAAATTATAAGAATAGCCAAAGTAGGAAATGCAACAGGCAAATTAACTCGAAATCAGTTTTATGGCCTGGCCTAGTGTTGATTCTTTCAACACAAAGTGTTGAATTTGCATTTGGTACTGGACCCATCAGAGACACCCATCAAGTCACCAACTTGACACATTTTTAAAAGGACTGAATAGAATGGTGAGGTCACCAACACCAAAAGACCCGGAACACTGAAAAAGACAACTGAAGCTGATGATCACTTTTTTTTTTCCTTAGTGAAGAAAAAACACCACAATATCTAGTCAATTTATGAACACATTGGAGGAGGTCTACAATCAATAAATACTTTCATGAACATAAATACTGAAAAAAAAACCAGAAAGACTAGATCATAATTTGCTAGACAAGATCTAATAGATGCTTGGGACCAGACTGAAAGAGATGACTCTGGAAAAGAAAAGAAAGGGCTCATAACCCAAAGTATACCATATCACCTGTCAACCATGGTGGAGACAATGTTAAGACATGGCCGTATATGACTGCCAGTGGAATTTGGTCACTGATGTTTATGATGACCTGAGTGCTAAAAGAAGTAACTGGTGAATTCTAAGGTGTATAGAGCTATACTGCAAAACTGATAAGACAGCACTTCACAATATGTCTAATCTTAATGCACCATGAAAACAACCCAAGACAAAGAAATAATTTTTTTTTTAATTAGTTAGTCAACTGGCCCTTAACCTAGCTGAGAATTATTTTCAATTACTGAACTGAAGGGAGAAAAAAACAGAAACAATGAGCAAATGATGTCTGCAGTAAAGGTGTGGCAAAGCATCTTAAGATAGGAAACTCAGCATTTGGTGATGTGCATGGTTTCCAGACTTCAGGCAGTTAAGTTTAAAATTAAACCCAGTTAAAATAACCCCAATATTTATGATAATATTAATTTGTCCTATTACTTCGGAGCCTCGCAAAATGGAGGGACTTTGTAATAAATGATTGAATGGAAAGTCATTCCAGATTCACATGGCTTATCTGCCATTTTGGGGGAAGAAAAATTATGCTCTTTAGCCTTATTTTTGACTAATAATTCATAACATTGCATCTATTCTCTAAGTGCTCCAATACCAGAGCTTGCTAAACTTTCTGTCACCCTTGGGTTTCATATTTGTGGGTGACTCATGATGAGTCAAAAGAGAGTGCTGATATTGTGTCAGTGTAGTATTCTTTAGGCATTAATAATAGCATGATATCACAGAAGCCTATTTTGTATTAAACTGTAGTGAACATAATCACAGTATTTTAAATCTGGTTCTTCACAAGATGTCTTTCTGATATTGTTTTGGGGAGCTTTTCTATGCCAATGTTACCTTTGGCTTGTTCACTACGGCCTAAATCTATCTAATCTCAGTGTCTGTAAAGCTGTTTTATAACTATTGTAATTGTTAAAACTGTAAAAAAAAAAATAAAATAAAAAAAAATCAAACTGAGCTGAAAAATGAATTAAATTTTCTTCAGGGACGAATTCCTCGACGGTTTGATTTTCCACCTTGGGTCTGTGTGCATGAAGTTTGCATGGGTTTTGTGTGTTTCCTTCCACAGTCCAATGACATGGCGATTAGGTTAATAGGCATTCCAAAATTGCCAGTATTGTACAGTGTTGCCACACAAACTGTGTGGCAATACTGTACAACACTGGCACATACAGTGTGTGTTTGTGTGTGTGTGTGCCCTGAGATGGACACCCAGTCTCATGCCTAAAGTCTCCTGGGAAGGGCTCCAGGACTATGACTGAATGAATGAATTAGTGTTTCAGTGATTAAAAAAAAAAAAAGTGATTGAGCAGTTAATGAGTAAGAGAGAGGTTGAGAGAGAACAAATGAATAAATGGGAGAAGGTTCACAAGCTCAATGGATTAACGAGGACATACTTAATGTACATACTTAATGTACATATAGTAAGAGGGGGAAGTTTTTAGACCCTTTCAAGTTTTCCACATTTTGTTTGAAGTATTTTGTTAATTTATAAAGAAAAAAAAGATTGAAATCTTCCATTAAAGCATCTTTGGCAGCAATGACATCACATCTGCTTGGGAATGATGCTATAGGTATGGTACACCTTTCTTTTGAACATTACTCCCACTCTTCTCGGCAGAATCATCCAAGCTCAACCAAGTTCAAAGGGCAGCATCAGTCCACAGCTATTTTCAGGTCTCTCCAGTGAATCTTTATTGGGTTCAGGTCCAGATTCTGGCTGAGTTCTGATTTGTTCTGAAGCCACTCTTTTTTTTTTTTTTTTTGAGTTGGTATGCTTGTTCTATCATCATCTTGTTGAAATCTAAACCATCACCTCAGATTAAGATCCTACTCTGACTAGACTCCTAGTCCCAGTTGCATAAAAACATCCCCACAGCATGATGCTGTCACCATGCTGTCTGTAGAGATGGTTTTAATCAGGTGATGTGCAGGGCCTGATTTCTTGATTCGATTTGTTCAATCTTTGTGTCATCAGACAAGATTTGGTTTCTCATGGTCTAAGAATCCTTTAGGGGCTTTTGGCAAACTCCCAGTGGGCTTGTCCCCTTATTTCAAATTACTCAGCTCAGCTGGGTGGACAGATCTGGGAAGACTGTTGTTTGTTTCAAATCTCTTTTTCATTTGAGAATGATGGAGGCTACTGTTTTCCTGGGCACTTTGAGTGCTGCAGAAATTGTTTTGTATCCTTCCCCAGAATCCTGTCTCGTAGGTCTACTGATAATTCTCTCAACCTCATTGATTTGTTTTCACTTTGACTGACCCCACCTACCACAAGAGCTTATACACTATGTACATTTATGGCATTTGGCACACGCCCTTATCCAACAGTTGAGGGTTAGGGTTAGGCAACTTTGTGGGTAAGGGTTAAGATTAGGGTCCAACTGTGGCAACTTAGTGGTACTATTTAGTAGCCCATAGCATTTATCTAGCAATTTTGTCTCAGTCTATGTCATTATTAATATCTTCCTGTACCACCCAAATCCATGGTCACAAGCCACTCATTTTCAATTACATGAATAAAATACACAATTTTATTCATTTATTTATTTTCTATACTGCTAAGGCTGTAAAGGATTATGGGAAGTCTGAATCCCAGGAGACTTGCATGAGGTGGGGTATATCCTGGACAAGGTGCCAATCCACTGCAGGGCACACACAAATACACACACTACAGGCAATTTGAGAAGGCCAAAAAAAAAATGTATCTGCCTTATCTGCATGTCTTCTGGTTGTGGTAGGAAACCTGAGGAAACCCACCAAGCATGTGAAGAACAGGCACAAACACTAGAATTGGGATTGAATAAGATGTAAAACTGCAAAAAAAATAAAATAATCACCAGTGTTTATTCAACACTTTTAGAGTTTATTTGAGTCCAATTGGACTGGTATAAACACTGCTGGGTGTTAATGCAACACTAAGCGTTAATTCAACACTGGGGAATTTGCTGTGTACTGCTACTGGGAATAAGGGATGGTGGTTCAGTTCTTTTCCCCTCAGCATTGCACATATTTTTAATTCTGAGCATGTTTTTAATCCTGGGCCAGCCAGCATACAAGTTTTGGCTGTGTTATTTTTTTTTTCTTTTCTGACAGGGACAAAAGTAGTGTAGTATGGTACTTTTACTTGTGTAGCAAATTATTTTGAGCCACACTAAACGAGTGAGGTGTTTGGTCCATAGGAATTCCATCTCTTTTCTGAGTCAATGCAAACAGCTCAGCTTCTATTTTTTAAACCGCAAAGCATTTGTTTAGAATCATGTTAATTAAAGTTTCAATAAATATCAGTCATACAGTAACACATATATATACTCCACTATGCTTAGCATTTAAATATATATTTAAATGAATGGAAAACCAACAATGCCCTGTAATGTGCTTGCTTATATTCAGTAAATAATGGTAAATGACGAATACATGCCACAACATCAGTGGCTGAGTTTAGTGCACTGGCCAGGAACCGGACCCGGGTCTACCACTTGGCAGAAGTGGATTTGATCACTTAACCACCAATATTCTTTGCACCATATATGATTAAATAATAACAAATACAAATTCATTTGGCAAAAGAAATCACAGTGAATCCTGGCACGAAGCAAGAGAATTTACCAAATATAACTAAATCCCCACAGGAAGTAAGCAATCAAAAGAGTAAAGAGAAGCCAAAGTTAATTTGCCATTGTTCGAATTAAAAAATGAACTCTGTTTTAAAATGCCAAAGAGGCTGCTGACTATTGAGTCAGAGCCTGTTAGAGAGCTGGGCGGTGATAATTTCCTGAAAAACTTCGCAAAGTGGCAAACAAGAAAGAAATCTATGACCTATGATAGACAAGACTGCCTTACGGTATGTACAGCCGCAGACAAATTAAATACTCTCAATGAAATGTGATGTAGTAATGCAAGCTTATGTGGCCTTAAGTACTGTATGTGACCACCTGACCATCACACCCAGATGTGTGTGCTGAACATCCCTTTTCAAAACTATGAGCATTAATATGGAGTTTTTACTAGTGTAATGTGATTGGAGCATGATTGTGGGGATTTGCTCAATCAGTCACAAGAACATTATGATGTCAGGCAATGATGTTGGGCAACAAAGCCTAGTGCATAGTCTGAACTACAATTCACTTCCAAGGTGTTCAGCAGGGTTGAGGTCAGAAATCCTGTGCAAGTCACACAGGAAACAGCTTGCACTCAAAACTTTTTATGCATTAACATGAAATGTATTACTACATCTGACACAGAGTTATTATGTGGTATTACCCTCACAATTTATGTTAGGTCAACATTTTTTTTTATTCACACAATCACAAAGTCAGATTGTGTGTTTTTAAGCAGAAAATGTATATCTAAATGATATAAAATTGTTAAATGAAATTTAAGAACACTCATCTACACTTTTATCTTCCATACAACTTATCCTTTGTTGGGTCATGCAACTTATTGCAAGGCACAAGTACACACTTACGAAAGTAACAGAAACTCCACCCACACAGACCAGAGCAAGATTCAAACCTCCAACCCTGAAAAGCTGGAAGGCAACAGTACTAATCACTGAGCCACCATGCCATTCATGTGCTAACCAGGCTTGTACATATTTTTCAACTATTCTAATATAACATATTAGAATATTTGACTACACTAAAAAAAGTACTTATGAAATATGGCCTAAGTAGAGTGTTGAGCTAGGTTAACATTTGGATGGGAGGCCACCTGGAAATAGTATGGCTTAGTGGTTAGTGCTGTTGCCTTCCACCTTGAGGGTTCAAAGTTTCAGCCTTGCTCTGGTCTGTGTGGGCGGAGTTTGTATGTGTGTCCTGTAACTTGTATAAGTGTGTACTTGTGCCCTGCAGTGAGATGATCCCCCCAGACCCAACAGGATAAGGTGCATGGAAGACAAAAGCGTTGTTTTCTTATTTTCATTTGACAATTTTATGTCACGTAGAAATATTTTTCTGCTTAAAAAACACAATCTATTTATCAGTGTAAATAAAAAATATTTATAAGCCTAACAAAACTTTTGAGGATAATAGGATAAAATAACTTTGTGTCAGGTGTACTAATACTTTCATGTTGATGTATTCAAAGTTTTGTGTGCAAGCTGTATATTTAAAAAAAATTATATAGAGTGAGAAAATCTGGATTTACAGTTCATGTCTTTATGAATCTCACTTTATACCCAAGGGCATTACCATGCTGGAGCAGGTTTTGGGCTAGAACCCTTCTATTTAGTGAAGGGAAACCTTAAACCCAAAGCACACAAGGACATTCAAGACAATTGTGCATAATTTAAGTTGGTTGTCACTCTCTCTCGACTGCATATCATATCATTACTCTAAAAAGCCACTATTTACCAACCCAAATCCTGGGTAACAAGCCACCTAGTCCTGCACAGGATATGACTCATTTTCAATTAGTGTCAACAACCTTCAGCAACAAGTGGCGGTACAAATGGAAGCAAGGCAACCTGGTGATAATGGCATCAAAAGAAAAGCACCGACTGTAAGCTCGGCCGTGATCACTTGACTGCTGCTTAATTAGAAGATCAGGTCGATCTGGTCCAAGCTCTTGAACTTTTTTTCTTTCTTCGTCCGATCGCCTTGCGAAGGGGAATTATAGAATTTTCTCTCATATTTAGCTGGCTTCCAATCCAGTCAATCACTATTCAATACGTTAACTAACAATCTGCGGGCCGTTAATAAGACTCGTTGAGAATGATCCAATCACATGAGCCCAAATATTTAAAAACAATATTAATTCGCTAAGAACAAAAATGTGAGGGTTCGAGGCGCACAGTGCTGCGCCCCAAGAATGATTTGATAAAATCCAATTAGAGCTCAGCCTCAAATCACATGCTTTTAAAAAATTTTGCGCGCCTACATAGACACCCCCCCCCTACACGAACACAAATGAACATGATACAGTTTAGATTTTTTTTTATTGTAAATAAATTTAATCAAGAAATATAGCAGAATATTGCTGACTAAATTACTTTATTTTATTATTAAAAGAAATATTTCTTATGTTAAATAATTACATGTTAAAGTAGCATTCTTCTCTGGCTAACTTTAAGGGGGCGGCGCCCCAGCGCCCCTTATTGACCGGCCACCACTGGTTGAAAGCTACCCCAGTGTTGCAAGATATTAAACTTTAAACTTGGACACCTCTAATGGGCTAATCTCACAGAATAAACAGAATGGAATTGAAGGGACATACCTACAGTATGTGGATCAACACAGAGGCGACCAGCTATGACGTGACGTCTGACCAGTTATGACGTCACAGTGGAGCTGTGACGCGAGGGAAATACACTTGGGCATCAGTACAAGTTTACTAAGGTCAAATACAAAAACTGAACAAAAACCTGTTCCATCCCTGTGAAGCTTCGATTGTGTGTGGATGTTGTTGTTTTTTTTTTTTTTAACCACAAAGCCCCCCTCCCACCCTGTACGCGCCGTGTGCACACACACACACACACACGCCTTATGTGAGGGTGTAAACCTGTACCATGTGGCATGTGTTTAACCGCGAATGGAAACATTTACAAGGCCATTACAAACAGGGAAACCACAATCATGCTCAAATTTGTCTGGAAGTGATACGGAGTTGGACTGCAGAGCCTTTTCCAGCGCTGCGTCAGCTGTCACATTCACACGTTCTCATACACACCATGACACATGGTAAATATGTCACAACTGGTTACAACTGGTTATGCTTCAAATATCATTGCGACTTATTTTAAATTAAAGGAAAAAATATATTTTAACAAACAGAAATACTTTTGTTTGAAAGCAAGACAAACGCGTCATTAAAGTTTTCATCCAGGATCCTACATACTGAGCCATTACTGCGTTGGTGTGTGTGTGTGTGTGTGTATATAAATGTGTGTGTGTGTGCAATGTTTTCAGGCGTCTTCCGCTCTACCCCGCGTGAAACCTCAAAATAATTCAGCAAACGAGGAAAACAAGTCTACGCGCTCAGAACAACATCAAAGGCAAAAGAGATACATATGTACACATTAGCCCTTTTATCATCCCGGTAACCATAATGGCTAAAATAAGTATAAATCTTAATCTGTAAGAGTTAAATGCAACCCGTTGTACCTTTAAACACCAGCAGTAGCTCATGTCTTACCTCGGAGCCGGGGCTGAAGACTGTAGAAGCGCAGCAGAGTCCACACTGTCCTTACCCGCAGGAGGAAGAACCCGGATGTTACCGCACAATTAGTTTGAAATGTCTTTCCCGACGCTGGAACTCAACGCCTTGTTCAACGTATAGCTACTATGTTTTTTGTTTTTTAAATAACCGCATCATCCTGATGTCGATGTCCGATCACATGGTCCTTAAAGGGAAACGACTGCGTTAAAAAAAAAGAAATGCAAAATCCAATGTCGTGCATGTGTCGCTTTCCAATGTCCAAATAGCAACCCATAAGTACAGTAAGTGGAAATGCGCAGTTGAGATCCGATTTATACGACCCACATAGCCCGAGCCACCACTGCGGTTGGTCTCATGTTAAAACCCCCCTACGCTTAAGTCAGCACGTGGGTCCAGTGTGAAGCCCCTCAGAAGTTCATAAAACATACAATCTTTGAATATTAACTATTAGCATCGTCTCATAGTCTTCTGAAACATTACAATCCACCACGCTCCTTAAGATCGCAAATCTCCGGACTTCTGGTAGTTCCCAGAATATCAAAATCTACAGCTCCTGGAAAGCTTTGGAATAGCCTTCCAGACAGTGTTCGGGGCTCAGACACAGTCTATCAGTTTCAAAGTAGACTCAAGACACATGTCTTTAATCTGGCATACACATAATTCATCACATAACCTCGTACTCCAGTATATCTAAATGCACACTCCTATCTAGTGCCGCTAATATCCTGAACGGCATCTACGATAATTATTTTCCAACTGTTATTCCTTTCTCTACCCATCCCGAGGCAACTGGATACTCAGCTCCAAAAGGCAGAGTCCAACCCTGCGAAGATCTTGAGGCATTCATGATGCTCCTGAGCTCCCAGTGATCCAGACCCCCCTCTGTCCTCTGCACCTGCTGACTCATCCCTGTGCTGAACTGGACTCCATGATAACTTGGACAGCTTTTATAATACTGAGCTTCCGGCAGCCCAACACATGATGTCGTTATATAATTTCTGTTATCCGCCATCACTCAAATGAGGATGGGTTCCCTGTTGAGCCTGGTTCCTCTCAAGGTTTCTTCCTATTGCTATCTCAGGGAGTTTTTCCTTGCCACCGTCGCCCTCGGCTTGCTCATCAGGGACAACCTCATTATTATCTAAACACATTTTTTCTCACTCATACACACTTCCATAACTTTTCTTTTCATTTTGTGAAGCTGCTTTGAGACAATGACCATTGTTAAAAGCGCTATATAAATAAAATTGAAATTGAATTGAACAGTGGTTAGCACTGTCGCCTTGCACTTCTAAGGTCCAGGTTCGATTCCCGCCATGCAAGGAGTTTGCATGTTCTCCCCGTGCTTGGCGGGTTTCCTCCCTCACGTTAAAAACATGCAGATTAGGACACGCTAATTGGCCTTTCCAAATTGACTGTAGTGTGTGAATGTGTGTGTAAATGTTCACCGGCGGTCCCACCATGGTCATAAAATGAGAATAAATACAATATAATCAAATAAATACAATCTCCACTAGCCTCCACGGTCCCTAGTTGGATTGCAGAGGTTCCTAGATGGATGGTGACTTTTACCTGCTATTACCTATTAACTAACCATTAAATAGCCTTTCAAGTATTCAGACCATTACATTACAGTGCCGTGAAAAGACACCTGGCTGGCAGCTTATCTGCCACATTGCACAGTTTCTTTGCCAGATATAATGGTCCAACATTGATCAAGGTTGACAAAGCTAGTCTTCGACTGGTCCTATGTCGGAGTCTTATTATATGAGGTTATCATATTGTGGAGACTGAATGCACTGACACTAATGTAGGGTAACTGTTTTTTTTTACATTATGTACTCATCACTGATTATTTATTTCAGGTTTCTGAAAACTGTATCATGCAATGCTGCTAATATAGCTGAACAAGAGGTAATTCTGGGTTTTCATTATTGAATGCAATAAATTGGCTAATTCCTTTGTTGAAATCGGTCATACATCTTGTTTTCTTAATTAGCTACTTATATAACAAATATTATACGGTAATTACCAGCAAAAATTATTCATTGTGCTGGTCAACATTTGGTAGGTTAATTATAGGACTGCTTGAATATGAGGAAAGGCAAAAGCCTTATTAACATTAGCAGGAAGACATCTTGCTGATATTTATGACAGGGGAAATTCATTTCCATAGAGGTCAATTTTTCCTTCAGCCAGCATTTTTTCAATTGCCATTTATTCTTAGTTTTTAATCTGTTGCCCCAATATATAAAATTAGAAATGATATGTATAAGAGGTAATTTAATTTGAACTTTTCTCACTTTTATGCCGTACTGTCAAACCCCCTTCCTACGATTCTGAACATTTCAAATCTGCATTTTCATTCAATTTCATTTTCAAAACTGCAGTGTGACTATACTGCATTCCTGAAAACAAAGGGCTATCTAGCAGTATAATTAGGGGTTTTAGTATTCCAATTCAAACTAGTTGTGATAAGGAAATAGTCCACCGTAGGGTTACACATTAAATAATTAAAGGTTTCTTTAGAAGGTTGTGCTGCAACATCAAGCGTGTTCTGAATAATAACAGGTGTCATAACACTTACCATGCTGATCAAATTATAATTTTGTGTTGATAAATAAATATTTACAAACATCATCTTAAGGAGATCATTTGTCTTATCATTCACTTTTTGCCTAGATATATACATTTGAATGCAAATTCAGTTTAACAATTAAATATTGCAGTTTAAATAGCAATCACAATATGTATCCAAATAATCACAATGTAATTTTTGGATCAAATCATGCAGTGCAATAATTTGGTAATTCAAAAACTATTTTCTTCCTTCCAGCACTTATGATAGTGTTTTGGCAGATAGTGGCTGGTCAGGGTACAATGGATTTCCTAGATTTGATAATGATAAAAAAAAAATGTGTCCATTGTAGCATATGGGTCATTCTAGAATTGCGGGTACATTTTGTGTCTCCGAGATAAACCTTTTATTATTTTTCAAAAACAAAAAATTTATTGAAAGAGTTTTGAAAAATTACACAAGTTA